>JAANSM010000029.1:0-80932 GCA_036850725.1 Orchesella villosa | reverse complement strand
ATTGGAGGTGTAAATAATTTTTTCAATATTTTTTTACTAATTAATGACTTGACTTATCATACTCTTGTTTGAGATTAGTGGCTAATTGAAAAGGGAACAAGAGATTGATTTTACTTGTGACTTAGTTGTAGTAGATTGGTTGTTTTGGTTATTGGTCATTGGTTGCTGAACATTTTGCAATGGGTGAAGGTTAGCGGTTGAAACCTTAAGTTGTAAGTCTGAAATTCTAAAGGAGTGATAACTTAATTCAGAGATTAGACAACGGGCTTAGTAGTTGGATTGGAACGAAGTGCTTGGTAAGTGAACATGGTTGATGGTATTTTTAGTCGGGGGTCCTGAATCTTTTCCAACGCGCCAACATTGTTTCCGGTTTGTTTCCAACCACGATTTTGCGTTGGAGGCCTCCGTAAAAGATTCAGGACCCCCGTTTTTAGTTAGGGGTTGTGTTTAGTTAGTAAAGGACGAGTGACGAGTAGTAATTATTTTCTACGTACAACGTAATGATGAATGATAAGTATTAATTTTAATCGTGCTTATGTTGTAGGATTTAGGGTGTGCAGGCCTAAAAATGAGAATTAATAATGGAACTCCTAAAAGTGCTGCAAAGACGGGGGACTTGAACTGCAGCTCAAGTTCAGTTAGTACCCCAACGAGGAGACAGATTGCGAATATGGACATCACGGAAGACATAAATATGAGATCCCCGCGAGAGTACGATGGTCTACCACCATCAGCACGGAGACGGCTGAGGATGGATGGGTTAGGATTAGGTGTCAATGACTTACGATCTAGGCGTGCTGTAACTCCTGGCGAAATTTCTGTGGTGACGTCCATTTCACAAAGCTCCATCCACTCTAACCTGTCCGCCTATTCAGAGCAAAGTGGTAGCGGTAGTCATGTGTCTTTAAACCCGAGTTTAATGAGAAAGCAAAGGGAAATGGTTCGAAGACCAATATTGAGGAATGACAATGAGCCACATCCGTATGGCTTGGAGATCCTAGGAAGTTCAGCTTCCAACAACTACCATGTAACACGTCAACAGTCATTATCAGTGTCAACGAGAGTTGTTCAGGAGGTTGACACTAGTACTGCTCGAGATGGTACGGCTAGAACCACAATGAGTCAACGTACAGAAAGCATCGCAACTAATGGATCTAGGAGGGCCATAGGCCAAGAGCAGCACCTGATACAGCAAGCCAATAGTAACAACGTTCAAAGCAGCCGTGTAACACGCAGCAAGGCAAACAATGTAGCATCAGCTTACTCCTCTGAGTCTGAGGGTGAGGAGACGACTCCCAAATCGAATTATGGGGAATCCACGTCCTCCTTGATTACTTCGGCTACTAGTCGCATCAAGAAATTTGCCAACGGAGTGTGCACCTATATCTACATCTTTTTGATGTGGTGTGTGTTAGCGGAGAAATATTTGCTGTATCATGAACCTCGAGCCCCTCAAAATGCGGATGTAAACAGTAATGGAATGGGAGCGAGTGCGAACACTTGGCGATCCTACTTCAAGTCCTCAAGAACATCTGAGTCAGTATCTGTTGCGAACAATAGTGGATGGCGGTCATATTTCTTCGGTAATTCTGTGTCGGAGTCTGCTTCTGCCAACAACGGGCAATCATCGTTTTTGGGAGTCTTAGGGAGCAGATTTAACTCGATGAAGGAGGGGGTTAGAGTGCTCTTCAGCCGCCTGGGTTCCAACATGGAGTCTTTGAGTGGGCTGCTGTGGAGTGTTTGCAAAATCCTCATGTATTTGCTCCTAGTCATTTTTCTGGTTGCCCTACTGTGGACATATGGTAAAAATCATAATTGTTTCTCTAATTGACAATTGATGAAACATAAGAAAATATGCTAATGGAAATTCATTCTTTGTAGGCTACTACTTATGGGAAAGTGTTTGTCAGGGCGGTGCTGCTTCCTGGAGCTCAGTTTCAAGTGTCCTTACCAGTGGTGCTGGTCTTATCGTTCCGTTCTTCAACTCCCTGGCAGCTAAAGTTAGTTGTAAAAGTTATGTTTATTTTTAATACGTTAAAGATTTTAAAGCTATTAAATGCCGTTGCGGTAATCCACACCATTGTACTTTTTGTTAGGGACCACCCACACCAGAAATTCAGTCAGTAATTACTCCTCCCAATCCGTCTTCCGTGAAGTCTGAGCAACAAATAAATTCTGAAACAGTTACCGTTGTCACAAAGGTTGAATCAAGTGATGAAGCTATGGCTACCCTGAAAATGACACAAGAGGAGATTTCGGCATTGAAAATGAAAATGGGTTACATAAAACTGACTCTGGATGATCACGAATCAAGACTGACTGCGCACAGTAACCGCTTTGAGACTATGGAATCTGAAATCAGCAAAATCATGGCAGCAATGAAGGCAGCTTCAGCCAAAGAGAAGTCTGTGGAGCAGATAATAGATGAAGTATTGGCGGTGTCTGTAGGCGAGACCTCTGATGGAACGCCAGTGTCACTAAAATCTATGTTTAGCGTCCTCCAAGAGAAGATTGAGCGTGCACGAATCTCACACGAAATTGAAATTAAGTTACAATCTTTATCCGATGATGTGGGCAAGATGGAGCAAAATTTCCATGGTTTGGATGATAACATCCTAATTATGAAAGCAGATCTGTCTGAGTTGGAAGCTAATGTTAAGAAAATGGACAGCGTCATTGCTGAGCGAGCTAATGCCAAAGTTGAGATTGACACGGCACAAATTCAGGAAATCATGTTGCCTCTTCTCGTTACCGAAATTGAGAAGCAAGTCACTCTCTCGTGCAACTCCAAGAAATGTCCAGAAGGTCATCCTTTTGCTGGGTTGTCAACTGAAGACATTGAGCTAATGATTCGGCGTGCAATTGGGAAGTATGATGCGGACAAGACAGGGCTGCCAGATTTGGCGTTGGAGTCTGCGGGTGGATCTATTCTAAGCACCCGATGTACAAAAAGTTCAGAGCTAAGAAACAGTGTGATAAGTTATTGGGGCTTTCGCTTGTGGTCACCTCCCAACACGCCGAGAACTATTATCCAGGTAAAAGTTTACATCATGTTTATTATTTAATCATGAAATGTCATGAGAACTAAGTTCTCATTATGTAATGTCTGATTGTTTTTGTGCTGTCTTACAGCCGGGCGTTGCTCCTGGAGAATGTTGGGCGTTTGAAGGGTCCGTTGGGGACGTAGTGATCAAGCTTGCTGTCTCGTCTGTAGTGACTGGATTCACCTTAGAGCATATTCCTAAGTCGATTTCGCGATATGGGCATATTGACTCTGCTCCCAAGAATTTCCAAGTTTTGGTAATTTGAATCAATGTCTTAAATGAAACCCCCAGTCTAACAAGAGTTATATATGAAATGGTGTCTCATAGAGAATTAATTTACTCACTTTTACAATTTACAGGGACTTATGCACGAACACGATGTGGAAGAAGTTCATGATTATGGCTCATTTACTTACCAAGACAACGACGAACCCCTTCAGTATTTCGCTGTTTCAGTAAGTCTAACATTTTCCTTTATTTCAGTTCATGACAATTCTTTATTGAGATGATAACAAAACAATTTTTTTTCAGAACATGACATCTAAGGCCTATCCCATCGTAGAGCTAAAAGTGCTTTCCAACCATGGAAATATGCAACATACTTGTATCTACCGGTTCCGAGTACATGGAGCAGTCGACTTGTCAAGATCTCACATCAAGTCCATCGTGGAAGAGAAAGATAAGGATAGCAGCAAAAAGTGAAGATGTTTCAACAGCATCATCACATTATTACCACGTGTTCCTTATTCTATGCAGCCATATTTTTTATAATTATTCTCTTCAGAGTCTTTAGCTGGTAACATTTTGTTTGTAAGGATTTGTGTCCGATAGTCCCCTCAAAGATTAAGAATTTACTTTACCATACCAACTGTGCTCGTCACAGATACATAGTTCGCTAATGTTTTTGTATATTTAGTTGTATTTTATAGTAAGAAGTGGTTGTACAGAGTTTATTGTTGAAACACCAAATAGTATAATACTGTACGCAATGCAAAGTTTGTTTTCAAAGGTGCGTTTCTCGTTGTTTTCTCGTAAAGCTAGTTTTGTTGACAGCTAATGCCAAATATGTATTATCATTATACTTATTATTCGTAGGCAAAATATTATATGTAATTCATAATTATTTTATTCTTATTTACCATAATTAAGGAAATTCTTTGGTAGCAGAGGGAAGATGGAAGATTGTATGGAAATTAGAATTGATCACAAGCTAGTGTTTAGCATTGATGCATTGTATGAACGCTGATAATTCTCCAGAGAAAGTTGAAATGTAGGGGATGTTTGTTGCTGCTACCAAAATACATGTTTCGTTCCTAACCGAAAAGTTATAAAAAAATATGATTTTTGTGTTAATAAATAAATGATTGGTTTCTACATTTTGGTAAAACTGTCACTGCTTCATTGTTTAGGTTTATTTATTTATCAAATCATCAATGATTAACACATAAATACAATATTTCTCGCAATTTAACCATAAAATAGTTTATTCTTATAATTACTTCGATTACCTATAAGTAGTTGTGAGTCGCGGAGAAATGTTTTCTTTGAGGACCTCGTGGTTACTATGTAGAACATGGTATATACTATATAATACTTTATTTTCAGACTAGTTCATTGGAAATATGATTAAGTTAAGTTAATAATAAGTATAAGTATTCAGGGATAAGTAAATGCTACCAAAATACAAACAAAACAGAAGGATGAAGGACAAAGAAACTAAAATATAATAATCGTCTCTTGCTTAAACTGTGGCATAATTTTTTTAAATTTTAAGCTTATATTGTACTTTTTATTAATTTCATTTGATTTTTTAATGAAAATAGTAAAAAATGCATATTATTCTTTTATAAGTTTTGGCTCTGTGAAACATACATTTTCCATTAATTTCCTACTATTTAATATATATTTTGTCAAAGTCAAAGCGTCGATTTCAAGTGATTGGTTGTGTAGTTTCAAGTAGTATGGTAGTTTCGTTCAGACTTTCGTCAGCAATTTGCTTGGTAGACTGGTTCAGTTTAGAGATTAAGATTATTACTAAAAATGCTAAAAATGCTCCTCCTCTTTTGCTTCCGTTTCTTCTTATTTGCGTTTTTCTTACTCTCAATTTTGTTACAGAAACAGTAGCTCTTTAATTTAAAATCAGGTATACATTCACTCTGCCCCTGGTAACTGTTAATCCTAGTAATATCCCCTAAAATGCTTTTAGTCTCATTTTGAAGAATCCTTATTTTCGCTTCAAAATGTCCCTTACTGGGACTCGCCTCAAGGGCAACGAGATAATCTTTATAGTTAATAAGTTGATTAAAGTTGTTCCAAATCTCTCCATGACCTACTTCCCTACCATATAGAAAGTTGGAAAATTTGAGCGTCGCACATTTTCCAGACTTTATCACAGATTGAAGCATGTAATTAACATGAGAAACGACAACATCTCCCAAATGTGAGGACAGCGTGGAGGCTTTGCTCACAGCGGGAGTGACTCCACACATGCAATACCTCTGAGGAATTGAGGAAGCTTCACAGGTGCGGTTATTAGGAATAAATTCGAAGAAGGAATAGCGACTTCGGTACTGAGGATTAAGTGGTCCACTCATTGCTAAAGTTTCATCCGAAATAATAATATTATTAGAGCTATTTACCCCATAAACTGTTAGATTACTTATGGGCTCATTGAATAATAGCTGTATATCCAGCATGGGGCTCCCCACGTCTTCCCGTGAGAGGGATGAATATGAGGAAGGAATTAGGTTACTACTCAGATTTGCTGAAGTGATAGTTTCCGCATCATATAAAACTTGTTTAAGCGTAGAATGAAGGTCCAGGGGTGAAGTAAGCTGCCTGCTATTCCTCACCAGATTTGCATACCACTCTGGATGTCTCTCTCGGAGGCGTTTTGGGAGACGAAAGAAGAAGAAAGGCAAGCTCTCCTCATAAAATCCCAAGAAAGTTTCCCGAAAGTTTCCAAATCTGTACCCGTGATCGCTCATAAATACTATAAGAGTGTTGTCGGGATTGGCACTGGCGTTGTCCATCGCAGAAGAGAGTAAATCTAGAAAGGCATTGTCGGCAGTCTAAAACGGAGAGATAAAAGAGATAGTTAAAACGCTTCACCTATCTATTTTCGAATTATAAGGAAACATTAAAGGTTTTCCATATCTTTGTCGGACGAAAACAAGTTGTAATTACATTACCTTGAGTCCATTAAAGTCATCATGGCCAATGGAAGTGAACCAAGAAAGAAGGAAGTAGGGATAATTCTTTCCCATCTGAAGTATAAACTTTTTTATAAAGTTGGTTTGGAAATCAGTTGGTGTTATGCCTCCAACACAAGAAGCCTTTGCAGAGTGACGATACCATCCATAATGCTTGTGAATTGCAACGCTTAACGGTCGCAGATAGTAATCCGCTGGCGGCACAACGAAACCATGCTTTACATAATTAAATATCGCAATCCCTGGTGAATCCTCGAGAAAAGCTGTAACATAATTCAAGTCACTATAGTTTTTCCAAATGTATGGACAGTCATCCAACTTCACGGATTTGTTTGCCCAACACGAACTATATTTGTTCAGCTCCATGCCCGCAAAACCAGCCTGTTATAAGGGAAAAATTATGTCTGAGTAGAAAAGGGCATCAATAAACCATTTTCCTTTGGTCAGCAACTATTTTAAGAATGCAAAAAAAGTTCCAGGTTGAAGAAAGTATAGTTCCTCCCCTTACCATTATGTTAGGAAAGGTATTCTCTCCGACTTTATTGTATCCTTTCATCTCCACAAAGTCATGTTTTTGAAGGAATTCTCTAGTCTTGGGAAGTGAGCGAATCATATGCATTCTGGATATAGAGTCGATACCTTCATAAAAAAGGTGATGTACATATTGAAAGATCATAAGTACACTGAATTTCATTCAAGGTAGCAGGAGAAAAGTCAAAATTACATTCATTTCATGCATTGCATACACACACAGACAAGGAAAGAATGCATATATTTGTGTCCCTACCGATAACAAGAATACTTGGAGGGTTTAATAATCCTTGACTATTCCTCTCGTCCCAATACTCCGCTTTCCTTTTCACATTCTCAGATTTCTGATGTGGTGGCAGGACAGTTCCATGAAATTCGACGTTGCCTTTGATCTTTCCAGTCCCTTGACATTCAACTTTTATGTAGGAGCTGTTAACTACTGCCCCTTTTGGTCCCTCAGGAATGTTGTGACATGTACTGGAGTACCTATTTAATTCAATCATGGAAAATACTTGTCATTATCAACATATATACATATTTTTTATGTCGCACCATAAAATCCCCTAAATATCTTCATGGACAACTACTTTTTATCCACACATTGAATACCTACTTAATTACATATACATATCTAGTAATATAACTTGTTGACGTAATCTTCCGGTATTTCTAGACTCTAAATTTGCAGAAAATTGCATACTACAATGCAAACCGTGACATGACATGTACTTAAAAAACATATTTTTTTAATATAAAATTCCAATCATTCTTTTCTCATCTCTGTCTAAAAGGTCAGTTTACTTCATTGTTGTGCTTGGCTCTCTTACTCGTGCTTCCATTTTTATGCATTTCATCTCCAAATACTAAAGTAAGTAATCAGTCGTGTTATAAAAAAAATGATGTGTGCGGTCTCAACATTATGGGAAAGCGTGACTAGGTTAGCCATGAAATCATGTATTGCTGAGCCTGTTGAGAGTTGAGTTGAAAAGGTTTCAATCCCCTATTCTCATATAGCACATCGTATTATCATCATCAGGATTGTAGGCGTGCTTTCTAAATGTCATGAACGTGTGCACTCATGATGATGATTATATGAATTGAATGCATTATTGAAAGATTTTGCTAATTCGTGCATTCCAAATTTACATGAAAAATATTGATGCTGAAGCATTCTTTCCTACTCCACGAACTTCCTTGTGAAGTGGCAACATAAAAAAAGTGATCATTCGATTGACTGTCAACTGAAAGTATAGATGCTTGAGACTTGAAATGCCTAACTTAACAACGCATATTATATGTACGTAGGTATAGAATCTCAAGAATGCGCAATTCAGTCAAGGACTTTTGCCCTCTTACCTGTTGCTTGAAAAAAAATGTTATGCTCAAGTTAAATTCATGTAAGATTCATGTAATAATGAATGTGCTTATTTGTTTGCGTATATTTGCTTCTTGCAATCCAATCACACACACACAAAAAAAATAAAATTTATCATTCCCTCATAATAATTGCAATTATTGTTTGTGATTAAGTGCATTATTGTGGTCCTCAAGAGAGTAGTCATGTTGTTTATTGTGTTGACTTGGTATTGGTTTGAAGGGGAGTTCTATATCTGCATAAAAAAATAATTTGTTTAATAGACGAAACAAATTTTCAGCGTCATTAAAACGTGCTCGTTGAGGAAAAATAAGGTATTGCGACGTTCATTAAGAGTCTATAGATCTACATCTTCCTATACTAGCTCTCTACCATTCTGTTTTGCACACAAATGAAAAATGAACAAAAGTGGTTTCCACCTACCTGATTCCCCAGTCTGCATCCTTATCATATTTGTCAGGTCGTTGTTGGACGCGATGAATGGATCGGAAGCAACATTTCGTTTTCTTTGTTTTCCAACTTTTCCGAAAGTTGTCGTCAATAACAATTCTCTGTAACAATAAAAACCCCACCACACAACCACATTACAAACTTTGATTGAAACTTGTTTGCAGAAATGCATATATAAGCTCTATAGATATATGTATATAAGAGCGCTAGTAGTTCTTGAATTTAGTGGAATTGTACAACTTGCACTTTTTTTTATATATAGTAAAGATAAACTCATATTGGGGCAGTAGTACCAACCTGGTCTTCCAGTTTTGTAAGTCTTTGGTTGCACTGCATGGGCTTTCCTCTCTTGAGAAACTTGGTAACAGACTTGTCAAAGGCATTCATCTCCATGATCTTACATCCTGGAGAGTAGACTAGATAGTCTGGATGGGTTTCCACTTCCCTGAAAATTGGAGGAGCAAAGAAAATGGATACTTTAGACGAACACATCATCTCTGACAACTCTATAGAAGATTTTATATATTAAATATGAAATATGTATTTTAGACATGGGATTTTCTTTATCCTCAAATGCTGCTATTTATTGCCCACGTAATAAACTAAAAGCTGAATGTTGATTATCTTTCTCATTTTCTATGAAATCTTGTCTTTTGGGGGCACAACTCCTACATGTCTGGGATATATTTACCTAAAAGTATGTTACTGTGAGCCGTTTCATTTCAGAGATTTCTTTGTTAAGTTTTGATAGCATCATCATCAACTTAGTTTGTCAGACTGTAGTCAACTCTACTTATGCCTTGCTTCACAGATTTTCTGAGGATGGGAACACGAGTTTTCAAAAAAAAATTGGGCATGTTTTTACACTTGTCTCGTGATAAGGGACTTTGACTCGCCTTCCTGGAGCCAACATTAACTTTTCCTTCTCCCGAAAGTTTTGTAGAGTCAAGATTCCATATCACCACTTTCAAAACTATGTGTGTTCCATCCTATTTTGTTCGCTCATGAATCATGATCCAATTTCGGAGTTACTCAAACCCCAAATTACATAATAGTATTTGATATATCAGGCTCCACACAACATTGCATTAGCTTTGCAATATTAGATTTAGATCGCATCGCCTATGGAAATAAGTGAGCAAGCCATTTTTTTAGAACCTTGCCGAGTTGAAGAAGACATACATCATTTTTGTGAATATCAAATGGCACGCATCATTCATTTATACTTAGCTGTATTTGATTTGAAACCGGATATCACTGCCGTCAATTACCATTCTCCATGCCATCCATGCATCCCTATTTCTGTATATGGTTTCGTTTGCCATAGTCTCATATTCTACAAAGTTGTTGTGGTATGTTATGCGTAGGAATAAGCCAACTGGTACTCGTTTGTTTTGCTCACACTTGATCTGAGAAGACCCCAACGACCTATGAAGCTAATTCATTCAGGTAAACAAACTTTTGGTTTCTCTTTCAACAGCCCTTGATTTATTCACACAGCTCACGTTTCCACAAACTCTTTTTGCGTAAACGCCTTTTCCTCTCTCTCTCTCTCTCATTTTTTATACTTTTTATCTCTGTTTCCATTCTACTGTCCAATATTTGGTGTGTGGAACAACTTTTCCCCATCTGCCGATGGAAATGCTAGTGCTTGTTGCAGACATCTACAAATTCGAGTAATCTATCTTAGACATCAAACATAAATATTTATATAATATATTGAGTAAGATTCTAGGAAAAATAACTGAAAAACAATCTCGAATGGGGAAGGAAGTTGGGTAAAGTAATAATGTATAGATATATTAGTTTGTCTGCGTGATTTCCACGTGAAATAACTAATGCAGCATCAAAATCCACCAACCAATACATAATCACATAAAAATTTGTAACAAGGCTTCATATGACATGCATGCTGTGAAGGTATGTGAGTGACGGAGGCTTTCCTATAAACTAATGTATATATTTTCTCATTTTTCATGAAATTGAAGGTAACATCAATAGCAGAAAAGTAATCCCATCATCACATTCCATTTGTAGTTACATAATTTTGTGTAAAGTTGTATACATTATCCTGTTTCTTGTTCATGACAGCAGAAAAAATGAGCACATAAAAATTACAAGTACAACACCAACCACCACTACCATCATCATCATCATGTCACATGAATCTATTGATTTGGGCGGATAACAACAGAGCAACTCTGACATCCTATGTTATAATACGAATCTCACTGGTTTCCCTTTTGCTGAGAGAGATATATATTTCTCTGTTGGCATATCATGGGAACTTTGTGCGCTGTTCCTTCAGAATTTGTTGTAATAACCTTTGCTATGTCTGCTATTGGAACCTTTAAGCGGATTTTATTATTAAAAAAAGTTTCAATGCTTTGAATTATGACAAGTCATGTGTTGATAGTTGATGCTAATATTCTGAGTGCTCCTATGATTCTAGTAAAGACTCTTCGTCAGTTAGGCATTATGTAAATATTTTGATTGAAAAAGTACTTTTATCGCCTTTGGTGCCGAATATTAAGTCGAGAGTTGAGCAACGTCAATGCAATCAAGGGTAGTGCAGTGTCGCATCAATGGAGAGGAATAATATCTAGCAACAGAATATACTCTCTCTTTAATCCCCAACTTTGAACTGACAACTAGTTTGATTTATTGTATGATGAAAGGAAATCAGGAATCACAAGCTGAAGGTCTTACTTACAAGTCTCCCAATAGAGATGTACTTAAAAGGACATTATATCGTTTATTTTTTTACTTTAGTGAATGAAGTGCAGAGTCAACTTAAATTAGAAAAGAATTTTTTACGTTGTTCAAAATTTTCAGCTTACTGCACACAAAATCTCATCAAATTTCGATGAACTAGCGACAAAGAAAATATCATTTTTTTAATTATCTTCTTATATCAAGGTAAGGTAAAAAGATATATAGATTTTATGACATTTCATACATCATGTCATGTCATCGTACTACACTTGTATAGGAATTTGTTTTTGCCATTTGTCCTTTAATTCTAAAGTATAAAATACACACAACATAATATGTTGTATGTGTGTAGTATCAATGTTTATACTCATCCATCCATATATTTTTGTGCTATTGATTCTTTTGCAATGTGCAAACAACTTTCGATTTGCATTTATACAAAAATGAGCAATGTGCAGTTTATCATCATTGTCGTCCCTGTGGAGTGTGTACTTTTGAACGTTTTAATCTTGGCATAGGTACATATATGTGTCTCTGTGTACAGTATTGAGTTGAGAGGGGCTTTTTATCCTCTACATAATTGTTAGCAAGTAATGATCACTAATTCAGATATGCATAATTATCATGATGATGACAAGTAATTACTTAGCAGAGTAATGCGTGTATTTAAGAATGTACATGATTGCGTAGTGTATCCATATGAACATATGCATCCACCCAATAAACATGTGCTTAAGCCTCATTGCAAAAAGAACTCAATGGAATATGATGATGATGAGGACCCTTTAAATCAAGAATGATCATGCTCATGTCATGTCATTAGCACAAATTCTATGTACGTGTTTATTCTTCTCAATGTGAATATGAAGCTAAATAATTTGAATGACTCTTAGTCTTCTACTCTGGTCTAGTATACGCTAGAAAAAGTGTCATTTGAAATGTGCTACAATCTAAAAAAAAGTAAAAGGGATGAAATGAAGATGAGAAGCTAAAATGAAAATGGTTTAGAGTCATTCATTGATTCAAACATTTGTGAATGCTTCATTCACAGTAGTATCAGTATTTACTAGTGGCAGAGAGTTGAGTTATGTAATGAAATAAAATGAGAACTAATTTAGAACTAGCTGACAAAAAATGGCCAAAATAAAGGACATCGCAATTTTTTTCATGTGTGCAAATATAACTAAATGGCTCATTCATTTCATGTCACATTATTATCGCATCGCATGATACTATGACGGTATTTCATGCAGTACCTAACCCTAAAAACCAATTTTGTGAGGAACTACATGTAAACAATTGTGGATACGATATAATATATACAATAAAATAAAAAATCATCTACATCGTCCCCATCCACTATTATCATCACCCTTAAAGCTAGATATATATAATGTATATATATATACCCTTCTATTGACTCTTGTCTTTAGGCCAACTACCATGGAAGAGCTAAAGCCACGAGCACATTAATTCAATACATCCCGTTTTCATTTGACAGCTATGTATACAATCTGCTTGTCTTATTTTCTTTTATCTTTTGATATGCAATTGCTATTTCCTTTTTCGATATATTATTTTAATGACTAACTCTTTCTTTGTGATGTAGTAACTACGGTAATGCAATAGACTCATAAAATCTTGAGTTCGCGTTCTGCGTGATATATTTATGTAAAGGAAACGACAAGCTGGTTGCATACTTAAATGAATTCCCTTTCAACCTTTTGTTAAGCACGTGTGCAAAATATAAGACATCTTGGTTGACGACCTTCCTTCCGCAATATTTATCTAGGCTATTTTAGGAGTTTACCAAAAATAAGACTTTGAGTACGTAATTTTGTTGGTGTTCTAGCTTGAGTCTTGTCGAAACTGTGACAACAACAACAGAGACAGAAAGGAACAATAATTGACTTTTCAGGTTTAGCTTTGTGTCACGTATTAGCTCATTTTCACGCTATTTATGCTAGCCACTTTCCCATATTACTCTTGAGCCTTGTGCTGAATAATAGAGAGGATGAAGACGCGTTTTGCTGGTTCGAGCGCCTTAAAATTCAATTGCATTTTGAAATAAGAGAGTGTGAGCACATTGGTTTGGTTTTAGAGTACGTACCTAAGTATGTCGTTAAGACTTTTTTTTGGTCAAAATCTGTAGACGAAAGTTATTTTAGATTAGAAATTATGTAGGACAATTCAATGCATAAGAATCGGTAGACTGAAAATCTGAGGTTGGTGATATGATGAAAATGAGCATCCTTTGTGATTTTATGAAGCTTCTTTTTTGTCAGCTTTAAACTGAGTAATGCTGATTTTGTCCACGTTTGAAAGCTAGTTTGTTTCCTTGATTGTTGGTCAGAGCTGCAGCTGTGCGAATCAAGGAATAATTTTAACCTATTTTCTAACGGCATAACATGTTACTTGTCACTCAATTTCCACTTTATGCAAGGACGTTCGCTAGGATCTTATAAATAGTAGTAATGGCTCGTGTATAGTATATTTCTAAGCAGACAACTGCAGTTGCTCTGAGAGAGTCTGCATATAACATAGCAATATGGTCTCAAAGAGAATGCGAATTTTAATAAAGATGACAGTTTTAAAAGTAAAATGAGTCGGTATGTAAATTATCGAATTAGCAATGCCAGACAAACCAAAGGCGTTTATGACCAACCTCTGAGCAAAGAAAAATACTGGGCATTCCTCTATATATCTAGTGTGTGTCTGCTCCAAGATAAAAGTGTAGCTTGATTTGAATTACAAATGATCATTAATTGAGCACATTTTTAACCTGTCACAATATCCACTTGCACTCGGCATCCAATCATTTGTGTATTGTGTGTCATTTCCTTGCGTAACTTTTAAAAAAGCCAAGTGAATTAGTACATCATGCTTTGAGCTCTATTTATTCCGTTCGTAATTATTTATGTCCATGTTCAGAAAGTTATAAAGATGTGGAGGAGCACGTCCATATTTGGGAATGTGGAAAAGAGATTAGGAAATAAATAGCGTATAAAATTCCCTACAAAAAGCTACATCTGGATTTCTTATATATGCCTTAAAATTAGGAGGGATCGGCACGTAGCAAGAATATTAGATTCGTTTTGTGTGTGTGTGACTCATATATATTAGTAGAGCGGGGAGGATGTGATTGCAAAAATTGATTCAGGTGTAATGTTGCTGATTTAAGCATTTGTTGGTTGGGAGATTTTGTGGAAGAGTGTAATGTAATGTAATGGCATTTATATATATATGTAATTCAATTGAATCAATTCTATAGAAAGTTACTCACCATAAGGATGACGAGATTCCGGCTGCTGATGATGCTTGGAGACAACTGGCATTCTTACAAATGATGGGAAATGTTATGTAAGGGGATTTATGATGGTATAATGGAGTTACATAAAAGAGTAGAATGGTGACAGCGAGAAGAAAGAGAATCGGCTTTCTTCGAACACGCTCCATCAACGTAACCCACTCGGAGCCCATTTTTTTTGGTTAAGACTCTACCGCTGCATCTGAATCAACAAAAACTGGCTCCTTCTGCCGCTTCTGTTGAGATGATGAAAGTGATTTTATGTCGTTGATGATTATGATGATGATTATGTTGCCAGTGGCTTTTCTTCTCTCTGTCCGTATTAAATTCCCCCCTTCCCCTTCCTTTCTCGAAGATGATTTTGTCGTTGATATAGCCCGGACAATATTAATTAGCTAACGAACAACACACCACGGGCTTACCACATCAACCCACTCGCTATATTACCTGTTGTGCTTCCCTACTTTCCAGACAACTTTATTGAATGTTCTTGTGACGCGTTTTCTCATTCCTTTCCCACTCATAGTTCCATTTGCCCTTTTTATTAAATTATCATCGTGATTCAAAAACAGCAGACGTATTTCTTAGAGTAGGATTTTATACAGTCATATTCTTGAAGGTACATTATAGTACTGGGCTGCAATTCTTTTCACTCTCAATAAGTAATCCGCTTGTCTAATCTGACACTCAATGGAATTATATTGAGAACAAGACTTCTGCACTGCTATTCCATTCCCGTTGATAATGCAGGCAAGTGCTATGTTGATGTGTCGTTCTCCAACCCATCCAGAGTTTCAATCAACTTAAATGGATTGCTAATCGTAAGTAAAATGGGCTCGGCCTTCTCCTTCCTGATGACTCTGCTACTTACTAGAATTTGAGACAAATAGGTTCTTCATAAAAAGCTCAGTTATCACTTCACCTTTTGCACCGGTTCAAATAAACATATGTATGTTGTACATTTGGTAAAATATGCATGCATTGAAACTCCAGATTCAATTTTATTGCACATTAAAAGGAGCAACAGAAAGCTGCATAATTAGTGCTAATGCACAACCCATAACCTAGCATAAACATTATCAATAATTCAGGACATCGGACAAACTACATACTTTGAATGACTGTGGGTGCATACGGCATACAGTGCGCAGTGAAGAGCTGAACATATAAAAAGTTGCAGGTATTTTTTTGTATGTTACTTTTAACGGAATATTTAGTTTTAACTCAACACACATAAAAGTAAAGTTAAAACAGAAGCGTTCATGCATACATTACAGTCACAAGCATTATATTACGTTTTTATAGTCAGTAAAGACTCAACTCCAGTTTGCGCAAAACTGACTCCAACCCCTTGTGAATTGATTCCACGAAAACAAATAGAGTTTTGTAAAATGACTGACGCAAGAGAAAAGCAAGAGCGTGAGGATGAGTTGAATTGGAAAATCAGGATGTTAGCATAAATTATTTTGCATTCATGATAATAAAACAGTATTATATTGAGAAAGGCGAAAAATTGTTGTTGTTTTTGCAATTAAATGGAGCTTCACAGCTACCAATGCACATGTCACACATGTGTCGATAACTAATTTTTCCAAATGTGAAAGAGAAAACGGAGCATTGCGCAAAGCAACTCAACAATAATCAATGGGATGGGGTTAGAATGTAAGAAGTAGAACACAAGAGAGAGGTATGAGATATGGAAGACACTCCGGGTTTTTACTGCCCCATTTCCTGTTTGGTAAAGAAAAAATTACAATGCCTTTTGCATCGTAATCGTTAATCGTAATTTTTATGGCAACACACTCAATCCTCACCTATACAAAGGTATCGAATGTAACTTGACAAGAATTTTTTTTTACTATGCAATCATAATCATATATCTTCACTGTTGCTCACCGTTTTCCCCATGTGGTTTCCTGTGATGGCATGTGCAGATGAAATAACGTGGAGAAAACAACTCCCTGGATGAGCTCCAATGAAACCAAACGAAGTGAGGAGAGGAAGCCGTTTGATAGGGGAAAAATAAGATTTTTCTCTGCTCTTTCTCAGGGAGACGTTATTAATGATATTGAATCTTTACATTCTTCATCGCTCCCACGACATATATAGCATATTAAATCATGGTTCTTGCCCAAACAATCGGAGGCACAGTAAAAGAACCCATCCACTTGTGCTCCAGAAGTAGACACAAGTCACAAACAAAATCTAAGTAAAGTCAGTGTGGTATATTCTAAGCTTGATTTCTTGACTGATGAAATCTTGATGATATGTTATGTTGTTTGGCTCAGCACAAACAAAAATATACTATTGTGCGTACTTATAAAAAGGTTTCCAACAATCACATAGCCAAGTATTTTTTGTATTGCCAAACACAGTTTGGTTTCGGAGTATTTTTTTTCTTATATTTTTTTTTGAAGTTGTTTGCTTCCTCTGCAATTTATCTTACCATAAGATTATATTTCTAGCGCAAGTTTGGTTTGCTCGTTGATATTTTTTGCCACTTCAGCACTAAACAAGTTGCACAATCTCTCTGCCCTGCTCAAAGTAATAAAGGAAAACTTGACCGGGGGATATATCGGGCAATTTTTTTCCTGCTACACACAAATCGAAGAAAAATGTGAGATTGCCGATTAGTTTTTATAGATATCGAAAACATCGACATAGGAATTTTGAGTGTGTGCGTCTATGAAATGAAGAGTAGAACCGAGTGAGACCTGAGAATATATAAGGTGATATGGGAAGCAAAATGTTTTTTAGGAATTTTTCAAACAACCTTGTCTACCAGCAATGGATAGCGGCGGCTTATTTCATGATGTTTTCTGTGTAAACTATAACCAAGCACTGAATGGCTTGAAATGAGTTGACGAGAGAGAAATATGTATCAAATCGTGATCCCTCTGTGTGTGCTCACTTCACTTCACTCTCTTTTTTTAGACGGGTTAGCGTTAACTGCTAAATGAAATGACACTGTTGATGTTAGATTTTTGGATTTAGATCTGATGCCACTGAAATCAGCTTCTGCACAAAAAAAATGTTCCCTTCTCTTAACTACATTCATAACATAACATATCATGATATAACGTTAGCCGTTGTCGTTACGTACTTGAGATGAGCTTGAGCTTGCGATTGCAAAAGGCTTAGAGCACAAAGCACTTATTACTTTTTAAAAAACTGCTTCTCTCTATATACTCCTCACATGCTATGCACGCTTTTTTTCTGAATGCTGAAATGCTAGGAGCAAAGCGAGTTGCCGGCATGGCATGCCATGCTATTTGTAAACACAAATCTAAACAGAAATATCTCTTTTTACCTTGTTGTTGCAGTCATTCCTTCGTTGCATTGTCAGTGCTACATAACTTCTGGCAGTTGTACAAGAAGGGATGGATAGATATAGAGAAGTAAATTGATATACACATATATTTATTTATTTTATGCACATGCCCCATTTACGTTGCGTGTGTGACGCACATACGTACATGCATAAAAATATTCTAAAGTTGAGGTTTGGGGTTATGTAGTTCAAAAGTGGAGTAATCATTGTCTTCATCATTATTTTATATAAGCAATCCAATTTCTATTATATAACTACAACTTTCAAATATATTGGCTCACACAAGTGGCGTAGTTAGTTAAAAATTGAATTGTTTTATAAAAATGTAACATACTTTAGAAAACTCCCCAATCTCTCCAACCTTTCCCTTATGTGTACAGGGACGGAGAGGAACGAATAACGAAGAAAACGGAAGCAAAGTATTGATTCTCATTTTTAGTTTTTTTTGCAGAGCATTTACAACCGGAAATTTGTGAGTTGGAATGATGCATAGAAAAAGTGTGATGTGATGAGACTCCACAGTGAAATGCTCTCAGGTGAGTTATAAGAGTAAATGCGCTATACGAGCTAGGCTCATGTCTCAAGTTGTTCCATGGTGCGTGGTGCTGAAACAAGCAATATTTCATGGAAGAATCTAGTGACATTCCACATATGCTGGATGATATATATGACAGAACATTTGTAATAAATGTTTGTTCCATTGAAATGAAATGGCTGAGCTTTGATGCTATTCACGGCTATTATCTACCATTTTCTTTGTACTTTAGTTGATCATCACAGAGATTTTATGCTACCTCGGGTTCTAATTAAGAGATTTTACATTTACGTATAGAATACATTTAATTTTATATATATGTAAGGATCACGTCTCAGTGGCTGGTTTCATTGTGCACATGGCTCATTCAACAACGCAATAAAAATGAAGTGAACAGAATAAATCTATGTATGTGAGCTTTTTGTAGTTCTTGAGATTTGATTGTTTTTTGGCGAAACGCCTGCTTTCTTGTTCGCCACATTGTTTTGAAAACATGG
Organism: Orchesella villosa; assembly: GCA_036850725.1. Classification (NCBI taxonomy): domain Eukaryota; kingdom Metazoa; phylum Arthropoda; class Collembola; order Entomobryomorpha; family Orchesellidae; genus Orchesella; species Orchesella villosa. Next base: position 61,935 of record JAANSM010000029.1, on the reverse strand, counting down.
AGGCAATAGCAAGCCTCTAACTAGTCTATAGAGATACGTTACTAGACAATATAAATAAAAAAATTTATAAAAAATTAGAGTATCTAGCAATCAGTAAAAAAACATTGGGCTTATAGAGTGACATAATAAAACGATACAAGCACACAAGTTCGTATATTAGAACATGATCCTATGGACAAATGAAATTTCCCTGTGGTGGTGTTCTGTTGTCTTCTGTTGTGTATGCCCTTCCCTCTTCGATTCCTACTATAATAACGTGTTTCATTTCCGTCGCCTCTCGTGTAGTTACTTATGTATTATGATATTTTCAGCGTAAAAAGTAGAGGCAGACAAAAGTGCAACAAAGTTTGAGTGAGTGAGAGTGAAGTGAAGGCTTTAAGTATCTGTAATATAAGGGAAAAAGTATGAGAATGAGGAAACTCCTCCAACTGAGTTGCTCTTATATGCTTTGCTACAGTTGCTACTGAGATTTGTCTTTGTTGTTGAGAAGCAAAATGTTTTACAACTATGTCGAGACGTCCTCACACACACATGCATGAGGAAAGATGGGCTTGGCGTGGCGGCGAGTCGTAGTTGGAGTTCTGCACCAGGTTTTCTCTTTCCCTTGTTGGCTTGCTTACTCCTTCCGTTTCTACGTTATAGATTTCAGTATTAATGTATTATTTGGTTTAGTGAGCAGTTCCAACTTTTGACTGGCTCTAAATTATCGGCTAGTACAGAGAAAAACTGAAATAATGTAAGTATGTATATGCTTTCTTCCGAAGAATGCCTCTTGGTGGGAGTAGATACGAGAAAAGTTTTTTTCATAAGTAATAATCCTGATGGGATGCTATGTTGTATGTTATGAATGCTCTTGTTATGGCTATTTGCACGATTATCCAACGCTATATACCGATGCTCTGGTTGTTTCTACAATTTTTGGAGTGGAAGTGGAGACTGTGGAATGAAAGAAAGTGGAGTAAATGCTAGAGTGAGGGAATGGAAAATAGATGGATACATATTTCAGATCCGTCTCAGAACAAAGAGTACAACTCTATTGAAGACATAAACCCATGAAATATCGTGGGTAAAATGGGGCGCAATGAGGATCTAGTGTGACGCAATGAGATAAAAAAAACTGCACCGGCAAGCGCTACTACCACATCCGACTCATTCGATACTTTTGGAATTGCATGATCATTATTCGTCCTTCCTCTCTCCAATAATTTATTATCTACCGAAAGAGTTGTAAACGCGTAGAATTGGTAGATAATGTTTTCAGTATCCCGTCTGTCGGTGGACACGTTTTCTCAGAAAGTACGGGAATGATTGACACCAAATTTGGTACACACAGCTTAGGTCAAAAAAATAATTTAAAAGGAAGCTCAAACCTGTGGACCACTTGTGACCCCAGATATGGGGGTTGAAGGGTCACAATCGTGACATGCATTTTAAATGGCCAAAACATATTTTGGTATATCGACAGCTTAGGTCAAAAAATACTTATAGCGGAATTTCAGACCTGTGGACCACCTGTGACCCGAGATATGGGGGTCGAAAGGTCACATGCATTTTAAATGGCAATTTTTGCTCTTTTTCGATTTTGATACAGAATCAACAGTTTATCATAGTGAAATTATTTTCACATTTGTTATGGCTTCAGAATTAGGGGAACTGGGTGTAGGTCACATCCATTTTGAATAACAATTACGTTTGTTTTGTATTGTCATTGTCAATCAGAAAACAATGTTTAGAATTTAAGTAATCGGTCAGAATAAATGCTTTCGGTAGATATTTCTTCAAGTGGTTTACACTTCTTGTTTATTCTTCATTTGCACATTGCCTCCTCATAATAATGCAAACACTTTTTGTGTGTATTTTCTGGGAAAAGAAACAACTGTAAAATTCCTGAATAATCCAAATTGTTAGTTTTACAACGTTACAGCCAGCAAGAATAAACAATAATCATTTTTATCACAGTCTACTTGGAAACTCGTCTCCAGCAACTTTTCCGTTGCATTACGAGAGTGATTTCTTTACTTATTTTATTTGCAATTCTGGTATCCAGACTTATAATGACTATGCTAAGCTTAAAAATAAATATTTGACTACAGACTACAGAAATGCAGCATTGCTCCCAATTATTCTGCATCATTTCCACAAATCATGTCAGCAAATATTTTCTTATCCAATGCAAATGCATCAATTTATCGAAACAATTCCATAAGACCGCACTCGCACATGAGCAAATATATAAATACTTTTTACTGCCTGCATTGTCCACACAACCTTCTTTTGTCAACATTTATGTACACCACACGTCATTCTTATCCACCTCACTTTGATTTGAATTGGGGTGCATACAAAATCAAATGAACACAAAAGTTCAGGTATGTATTTTTTGTTTATATGAATCAGCTAACAAAAACTTGAGTTCCCTTTCCTTTCCATCGTTTTACCCTAATTGTTAAAGCACTTATTGTAGATACTTCAATATCAGCTCTAACCTTACCACTTTATTCCGCTTAATGTCATCGGAAAACACATCAACTTTAACGGTTCGTCGAGAAAAGAGTGTTATGGTATTGCACACGTGTATCTAAGTGAAAATGCGGATAGGAATTATGATACGTTGGAAAGTTGATAAGGGAAGTGTGATGGTATGATGATATAAAGGTGGATAAAACTAAACCGTTTGGGTCTGCACAATACACAGTGGAGAAGGAATAGTATAGGGAGAAGAAAGAGTGGTTGTATCTAAATAGGTTTCAGATATTAGGTTGTACATGCTGGCAGAGCTGTGAAAGCTGGCAGAAAGGCATTTCCTAATAAGTTCACCTACTGGTTTCACAATACAATGGATGAGGAAACTCAGTAATCTGTAGGGAACACGGTGGAGTGCTCACACGTGTCTATATCTGAAAGGTTAGATTACATACTTTCAGATAATAAAGGTTTGCACATTTTGGAACCATATGGAGCAAACTCATGACCTTTTTCAAAGTAAACATTTCCTGCTAATGTAAATACTTTTAAATGAAATATTGACATTGGATAAGAAAATAAGGGAGAATTTAAATTGTTATGGTTACAATTTGTTTATAATTTATGTATGAATCACGAGCTATACTATCCGCAACAAATATTAATGTACCATGTTTTTTGTGATTTTAACCCATTTTTTCGGTGACTTATCAACTTTCCTAGTACTGGACTCATGGAATGTTAAACTTGTCATTTGACACTTTTCAACTTCCCACCCACTTTAATCCCTCTACTTATTGCTGCAGCATAAAGCGATGTTGCCTTGGCAGCACTATTCATACTTGCCTTTTAGCAAACTGCAAAAGGTTGTAGGCTGTACTGACATTTAAAGTGTGACAGCAACTTTCTTTCGGCAGCATGAAAAATGGAGCTGATTCTAATCCCACATGAATATCGGGATTGCGACTCGAGACTCCCGTTATTTCTTCGAATTTGTGGTAAATAAAAGCGTATGATAAATGGCATCCTCATCGCATCGGTTAAGCTAAATAAGATAAAGAATAATAACGTTCGTCCTGTAACTTTTAATTACATATTCCTTAATATATTGAATACGGTACATCAAATCTATAATGAATACGGAGGAAATTGACGTGGTTAAAGAATAATTAAAAGCACCACATGTAATCTTTATAAAATAATTGAGTTTCACAGGATGACATTCGACCGCTAGTCAATGGAAATCATAACACGTAACATGTTAAAAATATTCATAAATACATGTATGAGCAAGAAAGGTGAGCTACCAAGAACCCAAGCTACATACGTAGATGGAAATAAATGCATGAAAAGTAGTTAAATTCTTTTGAATTCGATTACTTGCTTTCATAAACATCTAAAAACATGGTTATTATGGACCACCAACAGATTTCGATTTGTCAAACTGTCTAAGGCATGCCTTCAAAGGAACATATAACAAGGATATTAATGCTAATGATTCTTGAGATATTTTGGAGTTACTAGAGCTCTATGAGTTCTTATTCAATATTGACTTTTAATTTGGTTGTGTCACTTTAAGTTATCCTGTTATTGCAAGTTGACTGCATCCTATTTGTGGCTTTGTTGTCTCCGCCAACAGCACAGAACATGGGATAATGTTGTGCAAATATCAAATGCTATTTGGAGTGTGCATAATCATCACGGTTAGCTTAAGGAATACTTATAGAACGCTATGCAACTAATCGTGAGCAAAGACGAGGACAACTACAGAGACTCGTCTCGCTCTAGATTCTATATGGATGTAAATAAATGTATTTTAGAAGGGAAAGGTGCTTCCCATTCAGTCAGAATATTTAATGTGACTTGAGATGATCCAGTTTTAATACGGAATAATATAAAACTGTCACTCCTCGTTGTATCATCATTCCACTAGGTGCATCCTCCACTTTGAGAAATACACTGGGGAGCCACATATATGCTTTTCTTTCTCTGCAATTTGAACAGTCTCAGTGTTTTACTCAGAGGAACAGAAATAGGATAAAGGGTATTAGACGGAGGCAACAAGTTGTCTGAAATTCGAATGCACAAAGCTGTTCATTATGTTCAAACAAGAGAGCAATTCTTGTTATTACTCACTCAACATCCTTCCTACTTGTTTTCCGGGTTTAATAATTTGACATACATTATGACAGACAGGCTTTGTACACTTTGTTCAACTTTTGTACACTCACATCAGCAAAATCCAAACTTGAGATAGGATTTGAATTAGCTGGACTTGTGAGGAAGAGGTGTACTTTCATCCACTTAAATTTTGGAATGGGACCGTCTCAAGCTAAACATGTGAGTCTACAGTCTACTTATAGCAGTATTAGGCATTGAATGCTCATCTTCCTTTTGTAACATGATCCTGATTTGATTTGTGAAGTAGTTCTTCTCCTCTGTCTCGCTAGAAGAAAATGCTAAACAATAGTGACTGATGAGACGAAATTAGTTTTTAATACGAAATATGAGACATAAAGAATAGTTACAATTTGAGAATGAAAGGTTGCTTTTCTCCAAATTCTCTTCGTTGGAGGCACACTTTGTTTGCAAAATGAAATGAATAGAAATTCAACCTGATTGAAATGACTGCCCGCAAAAAAAACAAGCAAATTTTCAGCAAACTTGAAAGTAGTCATTGCAAGTAGAAAATATTCAATGTGTTGGGGATAGATACAAATTGTATACATTTTGTTTACATGAGTTAGTGGCTGTAGGCGAAATATATGTATATTGAACACCGAAATTTCTCCTAGTCTCCATCTATTCCCGTCTTTCAGCTAACTTCTTGAGAGATTATATATAAAGTTAGGTTAAAGAATATAAAAGCAAAAAAGGTATTAGGAAGATGCTTGGTTGCTGACACAAAAAGTCTGACAGTGAACAATGTTCAGTAGAGTAATGCATTAGCATGAAACTTCTCAAATTTTTCTACACAATATCTCTTCTCTCTCCTTCTTTCGCACTGTCTTGCTTCTTTACTCCAACCCATGTCGAAGAAGATAAACGACAAGGAAAATAACATTTTGCATTTTCTGCTTGAATCTCATTTTTCTGTCACGTCGCAGATTTCTCTTTTCCCTCTCCCTCCTCCTCGTCAATTCAATATACCTACCTATTCAACATAAATTTGTATGCACGAAAATACCGGATGAGTTTGAATTTGATCAGATCAGAAGAAGTAGTATGGGAAGTATAGGATGAAGATGAAGAAGTGTAAAAGACCTAGGGGAAGAGTTTCTTCTATTCTTCCTCCTTCTCAAATCCCTAGCCTACCTATTTCCTGTTTCTCTGAATCTTTGTGTGACAAAATGGTAATCGTGTACATTGGATAACAAGAAAAGGAGCTCAAACTAAATCTCTGGTCTGATTCTGAGTGTGAAAGAGAAAGAAAAGAAAGTTCGATTTCCGCCCGTCTTCTCCACGCACAATACAACATTTTCACAGACTACACACACACAGGCCTAAGACCACCGCTTCAATTCCGCTTATCAGGCTTGGAACATTGAGAACAACTTTTAATGGATGTCATTCCTCATTTTTACTCCCTTTTTTCTCCTCCACTTTGCCTTTTCTTGGTGTTCCCATTTTTGCAACAAAAATAATGTAAGTGGGTACACACTACACACTCACAAGAGAGACACAAGTCTTGTCGCATGAATGACGTTCTCTCAAAAAAAAACTACAAGGGAAGGACACGCTGTCTTCCAATAATCGGGTGTGTAGTAAACAGGGATTGGGTAGGTCGTATAGAAAAAAGTTGTGACATGACAATGTATATAAGTATTAAATGAATGTACAAGCCTTCATTCTCCAACTTACAGTCGAACGAACCAAACTCTCTTTGGCTCGCTTGTCAAACCCGCAAATAATGGCTGTCATTCTTGTTCTTGGTCTTGTTTAAGATTATTATTTGATCGTTGACTAAGTGAACGTCAAGTTTATCAAAAAACGGAAAAAGAAGAAGACGCATATAATAAGTAAAATGGCGATGATGATAAAAGTAGAACATGAACTATGTCATGTAGCACATTAGCCGGAGACAAGTCATAAGTAGTTCCTAGCTGACTCTTCTTATCTTTTCTTAGCCTCATTTCACTTTACACATTGCATTACGTGTTGTATTTTCCCAAGTTTGCTACCAAAAATTAAGTTTGCTATAAGAAGGCTATGTATATTCCTCTGCCACTTAATTCAAGACTCTCTCTCTCGCTCTTGTTGTTGTCTTTTCTTGACACGAGATTATATAGGGACAAGAAGAAAGGACTGAAAGAAGGCATCGAAAGAAGAAAACAAGGCATTTCTCCTTTTATCTTTTGCATAGGTATTTTCCCAACAAGAAAAACAAAGAACAAGTCATTAACTTCTCTTCTCCTTCATTCCCTAGTCATGAGTTGGGCTTTAAGGAGCAAGAAGAGTATCGGCTTTAGAACTACAGGTTTTTTTGGAAACAACATAATCATAGCTTTTTTCTTCTTTACACACATATGGCACATATATGGAAAATCTACATTAGATTATATTACTTTGGATAGTTTAACTATTCATATATATCTATATGTAAGTGTGAGCAAACGCATGGATGTAGTTAATGTATTGTTTGGAAATGAGATGGCAAACCGTCAAACCAGGACGACACTTGCGACCAAAAAAAGTAGAAACAGATGGAGAGGAAGGAAACAGATAGAAATAGGAAAAGGGGAAAAGGTTCAAAGCATCAAATAAAAGTGAAATGGGAGGTTAACCGCAAGAGTGTCTGCATAATTCAAGGTGTCGGATTATACAAACAAGTACATTTGTTTTTACACTCCGAACCACACTAAAAATTTATATACCTGCAGACTACTACTGCCATTGCTGCGACTACTATAATGGGGTTCTCAAACATGAACCTGAGACGGGATAAAATAATAAGGGAAAAGGGAAGAAGAGTAGAAGAGAAATTCAAGAATGAATACTACGTTCATAAGCGAGCTATTGAACGAGATTGTGGGCGCGTGCTTAGCACATGTTTTTTCTATGTGCGACGCATATGCTCGTCTTGTTGAATAGCTGTACATTATTTCGGGAAAGTAGTTGAGAGGAGAAAGTATTCTGGCCCCAAAAAAAAGTTTTCTTCCTTATTTTGTTGTTCGATACACAGAAAAGGAAGAAAAAAAGAAATAATCATGGACTTACACAAAAAAAACGTTCTCAAATAACAATTGAAGTTGAAGCAGCATACATGTATATGTTTACTTATAGCCGCGTTCTTATTCTGTAAAAAAGTGTGAGGAAGTAGAAAAAACTACTGAATATATGTATGTTGGTAGATTGTACTGAACATGGTAGTCATTAAAGGAGTAACTGCCAAAGCTTTTCATAAATGATTTGGACGATGAGATACATGACGTCCATGGGGTGTTGGTTATATGTTTGCTCATATGTAGTGAAAGAATATGTTGATGTCTATCTACAGTTTTTCTATTTGTGAGGACCGACGGACTATTTATCTACCTACTACCTACAATGTACAAAGACTACCAAGTGTATAAATAGGTGATACAATCTAGAAAATTGAGGAGAATAATATGTTCTTACTATAAGTGTGAGTTGGAAGTCCGTCTCACTGAAAATGGTACATCAATAAACATAAACCAACAAAATGTGGAGAATTGGCGACGTAAATGGAAGTGTCAAAATTCAAAACCAACTCTACTATTCACTTCAACTTCAAGGAAATCTTTAAAAAAAAAATTGAAAACTGGGAACGGACTAGGACAAAGGTCAACTATTGAAGAAACATGACCTTTCCTGAGCTACCCTGTTCTGATAATATTGACAGACTTACGGACAACACCGAGAGACAAACTATCAACTGCATTGCCGGTTAATATGAGTCCTGTCGTCGTCATCGTCATACATGAAGGATTCAGTGTATAACGAGAAGCAAGTTTTTTTCTTTTATTATCATATACTTTCCCCTAGTCAAAACAGCTTTCCTCTTGTAGACAAGTGGAGGAAAAGTAAACGAGTCAAGAAGGAGACAGTCACAGAGTATTATTATGCATTTTAGGGACATAAAGAGTGAGTTTTTCCTCCCTCACTCATGTAGTGTGTTTCTGATGTGTTCTCGCCAATCGCCCAAAAGTGTTGACAAAGAGGAGGACAAAGTTTGACGGCTGAAGAAGAGTATATAGAGTGAGTGCCAGAGAGAGAGAGAGGAAAAAAGAACCATCATTTTCGTCACAATATCCTTCATAAAAGAATTGTGCCAAAAACTTTTCTCTTTTTTTTGTGTGTGTTTGCATTTTATGACTACTTCATAACTTTGTAGTTTTATGGGCGCCCTCACCCAACCAGCACCAATCCTCTCAAGTAATATGGAGATATAATGGGCACAATGATAAAACTTTGATAACTACACATACAGAGAGACACAAGGGGGGAAATGGGAGCTGTAAAGTCATAAATTTGCATTGCGTGTCCACAATTTATCTATCTCATTCACTGCATGTATGGATGTAATGAGGATGTATGTATATATGAACAAATGTTCTTTTGCCCAGCTCAACTCCTTGTAGGTGGACGAAACAAGTCACCCAACCAAATAATAATGCCACCCGAAATATTTTTTTTCCATTCATAATTCACGTTCCGTGCGTACGCTAAAGTTTTTCCATTAATTTTTTTACTCCCGTTATTTCTTTAAGCGAGAAAGTACTACTTAGTACTTCTCCCTCTTCTCATCATTTTTACCAATGAGCTCTCATCAGCAGTAGTGGCTCATCTTTAGGCCACAGCATTATCGTTACAAGCTTCTTTTGTCTTTGAGAATTCAGAAAACGAGTATTAATTTGACAAATTATTTTGTTAGTAAACTACCCCTTTGAAATTCCACTAAATAATGGGAGAAATTGAGGCAAAAAGAAGCTTACAAAATATTAATGAGAAACAGAAACTTTTAAAATGATTGTTTTACCAGCAGGCTCAACAACTTTGACAATATTTGAGTGTGCAAAAGTTGACAAGAACAACTAGGTACCCTATACGATTCTCACTTTGCCCCATAATATGTAGAGTCCAAACATTGCAATAGATTACTTGTAATCCTGTTTCAGAATTTTAATTATTCAGGCTGCCAACTTAATTATTTACACTGTTTTCCCTTCTTTAGTCAATTGACAAAACACTCAATCACAAACAATAACACAACGCATATAAAAACGGAAGGAACTTTGAGAGCAAACGGAAATTGAAAATATGCTGGGGTTATTTATGTTACTTACAAGGCCAATTTTGCAAAAGACAAAAAGAGACAAAGGAAGGAATGAAACGAGAGAGTGTTAATACTGCATGCGTCCTATTGAAAACCAACAGGGTAAAAATCGAAAGTGGCTACAATTATGACTAATATAAATGCCATGCTAATGTAAAGCTTAGTATATCTTTAAGCTAAAGTAGTAGTAATTAAATAACTTACCAACAGCTTGATTTGGGTGACGAACCGGGTTCAGAACAAATGTTGTGAAAACTTTGATGGTTTAATGCTTGGAATTAAAATTAACCACACATGAGGAAAAGGGGCTAACTAAATTAAAAAGCTGACCACTAGAAACAACTGTTTTCCCATAGTCGCCTTATGTAAGATTCAGCTTAAACCACGGATGTCCTTCCCCAACACTTTCTATAACGAACTTATATATATATTCTCGAATTCAACAGATTATTACCCTAACTACACACTCCATCATCATTAAAACTTTTTTGTTTAATTTTCAGCTCTCATTAATTATCAAATCCTTTATTTACCCAACTAAACATCCCATTTAGAGCAGCATCATATAGCGTGATACAAATAAAGTCCAGTCATTAATTGGTTTGTGCCACAAACAAACACTACAACATGGAAGATTTCAACCATCAAAGCAATGAGACATGGGATTATATTATATTGAGTGATAATTTAATTTGAATCGAGACTCTAAATGAATGAAATGAAAACCAACAGAACACGAGAAGCGCCTTCCTGTTTCCTGTTGTCCAAAAATCAGTATACTTTTTCCCCATCCATTCAACTAACTCTGACTTGCTACTATATACCTATTATAATCTTTATGAATGAAATAGTCAATAATGAGACTATGTTACCACATCAGAATACAGTTGATATCGATATAGAAAATAATAATGCAACTATTTATACACAAAAGTTCACATTATAAAACATTGGTTTCACAATCGGTTTGACGCATAACTGTACTCAAATTATAAAAAGGAACCTCCATGACGCACCATTCCAGTATTATAGCAGAGCGCACTGCACTCTGCACCACACAATTTTTTTTTGTATTTACTTGAAGTTGCATGCAGAAAATGTGTTTTTGGTCAAACGAGTCGGCACTGCAGTCACTGAGTCCAAGAGCGTTCCAATGGTATGCGTCTGAACGGGTTGCCAACGGGCGCTACACTAAGCAAAAGGCTTCACAAGACATTGGAGTTTATAGTAAATAGGGGAATGGGATGGAATGGAAAGAGCAACATGTGAGACGGGGATGCAAAGAGCAACGCTAAGATTTGGCATGGAATATGGAATAGATGGATGAAATGAGCAAAGTGTTCGCCAGCTCTAGTATTTCATAGGATAAAGTGATAGAATGATAATGCATTATATACATAATATAGTGAACTATAAGGTTTCAATCTTATACCCACTTTTAAAGACTATTTTCCCCAAAGTTCTTTCATCCATTAGGCACATTTCATTCCATTGAGTATTCTTCTTATTCCTTTGTGCAGACAAAAAATAAAGTCCTTCACTTGACGAAATATGGTAATGGAGACTCTCATTTTTGTTTCCTTTTTTTACCTTTTTTTCCTATTGAAACGGAGACATAACTTTGCTTTTAGTGAAAAAGCAGGAATTTATTTTTCCGCTCACTAGCATCTAACCACTATCATTATTCCTGCTTTCACCTTAGAAACGTGTACATCCTTTATGAACAAAGTGGGTGAAAAAAGGAGCTCAGAGAAGAATAATTTGTAATGTAATGAGATAAAAACATGAGTTTGCTCGTTTTTTACACGAGCAAACAACCACTGGAAATAGAACAGGATACATGAGGAGAAGTGGAGAGTTAAGTGAAGAGGAAAAAGTACTTTTAAGCTTCAACAGTTTGTTTTCTTTCGTATGGGAATGAAATTTTTCCCTTTCTTTCTTTCCCAAAAATATTCAATTTGATGAGAAAAGACACTTACACATACTCCTTTTTCTTACTCAAGTTGTCTCTAACGCTAATATTTCGTTGAATTGTTTGCTCCAAAAGTTATGAAGGGAAGTTTAGCAGATGCTCAATTTTCCCATGTTTGTTATTTGTAGTAAGAAGAAATCCATTTTGTTTGCGACAATATATGTATTGGAGAAAAAACAAGCCTTGTCGGAAATTAATTTATTGTGAGGAGCAAAATAGATTGGAAAGGAGCTAAACTGGTATCACTACTATACTTGATCCTAAAACTGTTTGGGATAGGGGAAACATTGCATGCGAAAATGGAATTAAATGTGTGCCATTTTCATTATAATCATGTAAGTGATGGTGGCTGGTTTTCTAAATCATTTGTGTTTCATTCAATCATGCTAAAAGTATGATAGTACTCTTTCCACAGTAATGTTATTTACTAGAATGTGATATTTGCATGAGTAGATTTCATTTGATATTGTTTCCCCCGAATATTTAGTATACTCTTGTACAATGCCATGTGTAATTCATGTATTTAGTGTAGGGTATGGCTGTAGGGTCATTCATCTGTTGAGCTATACGCAAATTATTGTATAGTGAGTAGATGGTAATCACATTTTGATGCGAAGTTGTCTATGAAAAATTACAGAATTTAAATAGAGATGATGTATCTGTTGTTGAAATAAAAGTGCGTGCACAACAAAATTTTGAGAATAGAAATGCACCTTAAGTTAAATTGAGATAGCTACCATCATTTAGATAGAAATTATAATGCGTGATAAACTTGGGTATTAGTATTTTAGCAACATATATATATATATATTTATAATTATTCATTTGATTAATAATGCGAAAATTTATATTATATTTGGTTGTCCTGCATAAATCCATAAACAAGTTAGACAGTAGAAATAAGGAAGTAATGTTCTACCTATATACTTTTAAAAGAACAGAAATAAAGTTGTTATATCTATCTAAGCTTGAATATTAGTACAGATAACTTGTGCAAGAAGCTGATTAAGCATTACTAAAATTATTTAAAGTTAGTATCAACAACCGGAGGTAGTAATTATTACAGTTGACTAAACTGTCACATACCCGGCGGTGGAAAATGTTTTGTATCTGGATATCCGGGAAATTTTTGCCCCGCTGTAGGAGGGGTCAATATTACCCGTTGAAAATCGGGAAGTTGGGGGGGGGGGGGGGAGGAAAGAAGAAAAGGGGAAGGGAAAAGGAAAGGTAAATGGAAGAGAAAAGGGGAAGCGACGAAGGGAAAGGGAAGGTATGTGACATACCTAGATTATAATAAAATTAATAAACTAATGCAATATAAAACCATATTGCGCTTGAAATAGAATCATAGAAGTAGAGACTAAAATAATTATTCTTATTAAATTACTTCATTACATAAGTTGTTGTTTACGTAAAGTGTAACAGTTTGGCATTAGTTGTTGCGTAGGTACTCGGTGTGATTTGACACAATAGTTCTTGTCATGTTAGCCTTAAGTAGACTACTAAAAAATAAAGAATATGTACACTCACATGTAAGTAATGCATGTGTATATCGGACTAAAAGTACAAAACCCCTCCGGAGGCCTCCATCCCGTTGGTCCCTCCAAAATTGTCCACGTGTTTCCGCTAAAATGATCAAGTAAGGTAAAAGCATTGTGAATTTAATTTAGTCACTACTTTGACACAATCAAATATCTAACAAAGTTATCTTTTGGATTGTGCGTCATAGGAGAATAAGAAAGTTAAAATGGACTTACATACATATACGTTTTTAAGATGCATTTGGAATTGCTGGTAGATCACGCCTCTCAAAACGTTCCCCCTCCCATTCCAACGTCTGCAAGGACGGCAGCTTCTCCCAGATATTAGACTGGAGCATCTTGGTTTCAAAGCCATCCACTTTAATATCACTGGACTCATATTCTTCTGCTTGGTACTCAAACACGTCTAGGTATTCCAAGCTCTTAAGGTTCAACAAAAAGTCCAAAGATCCTCTGAGACGAATGGTGAGTTTCTTAAGGGAAGGGAGATTAGCTCGAAATTTGGCGTCATAAGAGACTAGCTGCACCTCCAGAAAAACTTCTTTTAATGTCTTCTTAAAACGATGAAGTATACTGAAAGCTTTCTCAACGGTAACTGAGAAGTAACCGTATTGTACTGTCCCCAATAAAATCTTTTTCATTGAAATCGGAAAAGATTCCAATTTTTTTAGATCTTCAAGTTTCTCAATAGTCGTGAAAACTTCCTCCAGGCGCGGGTAGTAAATATCACCATCATAAATGTAATTACGAAAATCCAATTTTTTCAAAGTCGTGGTGCAGCATCGCATTATGTGAGTGTGAATAACAGTTGGCAGGCTGACATAGAAAGAAAGCATTCTCAAATGTCTGAGACGTGGCAAGGGCTTCTCATCAAAATAAGCTGTTATCCTTTCCTGCCCATAATTCTTCCTAATCATATCGATCCAGCTGGGCTCAAAATCTAAAAATAACTTCTTCAGGTTCGGAACCAGGATTAAACATCTTCGTACGGTCTCGAACACAATCATTGGGGCAGGAATGTTGTATGGAAAGCTGAGCCTCAAGTATAAGTACCATACGTGTCTACCAAAGTCTCGGAGAAATTGAATAATTTCGAGCCAAAATAATGGCCATCCGGCATCCTGAAACTCAACACACCTTACCAAAAAGGGATTTACTGTGTTCTTATTCCACGTACGGAGAAAGCGCTTAATTTTCCGTGGGCCCCTGAAATAAAGCCCGTCATGGTCCCAACCAAGTTTCTCGGACAGAGGCAGGTAAGCAGGCATTAAATTAAGGGGGTCCACATCGAAGTTCAGATGCAACCTGTCGGTCTGATAATGCTTATCAACGTTGTCTCTCCATCTCTTGCACACCAAACGAGATTTGAGAAGTTCACGTTTTGTTAGTGAGTTTTCCCTCACCTGCAATTAATACACATTCATTTACTCATGTACATCTTGTCGTGTATATCATCATCACTGCCATCACACAGTTCTAATTCTAACTAAATGTCATATCAATATATATGTAGCTTTACCTGTGCTTCTTCTCCTTCGTCTTCGTCATGTGGAAGACGTCCTCCGTTTCTCATCAGCGCTCCAAAAATTATACACCAAACCTGTATTCATAGAAGTAAATGATGAGTAGTAGATGAACATATGGTGCTTCAATTGTTTTGAGTCCCCTTGAAGTTATAACTGATGGATTTGCGTATGAACAGTTATCAAATATAAACCACTTTATGACAATCTAGAAATTAGATTTGCATGCAACATTCAACATACCTCATCTGGCAAATTAGGTAAAATGTCAGAAGACATGTTCTCCATTAGATGTTAGAAGGAATGATGTTGTGTATGGGGATAGTTGGGACTACAGATGGGAAGTTTTGCCAGGAAGAAAATTTCCTCACCGCTGTTTTTTTAAGCTTTCACTCTTTCGCTTTCCTCGTCGCTGATCGGCTGACGAGTGAGAGAATGGGAATTGAGCCCGACTAATCTCGCGCAGGGGTTCGAGACGCTTTCGAAAGCATTCAGCCCCTAGTGGCCATTTGTAGTTGGGACTTATATTTTAAAGATATTTTTTGTTGAAATTGTGCTCAGATTCTATAGCTTGATCTCAATCACGACTGAGGATCATATATTGAAAGTCAAGGATAAATCAGACAAGTCTGAATTTTTAAACTGCAGGATGAAATTTGGCCACAGTAAAAATAAAATAATAATAAAATAGAACGTAAAAATAAAACAGAATTTCTAGCTGTCTATGTGTCTCTATCAAGCTTCAGTAATGGATTGAGAGGGTGTGAAATGTCAAAAGGACGTGTGGAATCGTAAATCTGTGATGACTACGTGTATGAACCAAAGCACGAACATTTTACGAAGGATATTTAGTAGAAATAAGACATTAAGTTCGTAAAAAATTGTAAGTGCCGATAAAAAACAGTATGTGCATATGCACAAATCCATACACATATAGGTGCCAGCAATTCTGAGATATATGTCCCATTGTTTTCTGCCCGAGTAAGAAGAAACGAGAAACGCGTAAACAGTCTAAGTAGGCTGCTGGTTTATTGCTACCCACTACCTATACGATCGGATTCCACTTTAGCTCAAGGTTCAAAGTTTTGTACCGTTGACATTCATCCATCCTTCATGCACTTTATTATAATGTACATGCTAATAATATAATCTGTGTATTATCTCCTACTGGAGTTTCCCTATATAAAAATGATGTCCCCTCTTCTCGTCTCTAAATTGCCTATCTGTTGCCAATGCTCCTTTCAGGTACATGCAAATGACAATGAAGACGTGTTGAGCAATCATGAAATGAGCTGCAAAAAGACAGTTGTAAAAATCATATTTCGGTGCGTAAATCCCTTTTTTTGCATTTGTGCATGCATAATGAAGACGTAAAATGAGTCCAGTCTCCTTATCTCCATGTAGCATTCCGTCCATCATTTTTATTCGCTTTTTTTCTTGAAATGACATTTTGTTCAGGAATTTCAGCAGTAATTCTTCACGTATTACCGATCTACAGCAACATTCATATGAAATCATTTTTAACCTTAACATTATTGCGCTTATTGGCAATGAGTTTATCTGCATTTACTCTTTCTTTCTCTCTCTCAAAAAAAAACTCAACCCTCTTTTGTCTAAATGTCTTAAAGTACTCTCATAATAATATAATGTATACACCTCTATTTCTCACATACACACTTGTTTCACTTCGTTCGCAAAAATTTTGGTATTCATATTGTAATGCCTTCGCAGATACACAGCAGCTGAGAAAGCGTTTTTTTTATAAATCGCTGCCAGTAACAAAGTAACAAGGCATATTAAAGTAGTAATTCTTAAGTTATCATCATGTATATATATCATAATGTATATTTATCATACACTATAATATATATATATATATTATTATTTTTATCATCAATAAACTTCAAAATGTAAGACCACCTTCATTGCCATTATAATTTTTTTTGCGAACGTAATTAATTAATTAACTGCTTACTTACACGATTTAAGTAGTTCTTAAAATTCTACCGGAGCTTTTATGATAAATCCGTCATATTAAATTTTACTCATTTTTTTTAAACGTTACTGCATATTATTCATAAAAAACCGTGACATGACGATATATTATAACGATGTGTACCGACCGATTAATTCCCAACAATAAACTTGCTTTTTCTCTTCCCCCACTCTTTGTATGTGAGTGGGATAATAATTACTTTGACATAATCATTTTGTGAGTTAAATTAGAACAAGAATAATAATATTAATTAATAAGAGTAATAATAATAATATGTATATATATAAGTATATATATGTATATATAATGCTATGATATTCGGACGTGCACACGCTTAGATAATCCTTTATATCATATCATATCATATACATCATATTATATTATATTCAGCACATTAACTTTCTCTCCAGTCCATTCAAGTTTTTAGTAATTAAAGTGCTGTCATTAAAGTCGTTTAATAACGTTGTTTGCATACATGTAAATACAGTTATTCCACTATTCTACCTAAATCCTACATACCATCATATATATCATCGTCTTAACTCTGACTATCATAATTTTGCAATATAATAACAATAGTTGTAATGCGAACCATAATCATTAATAATTACCTTATGGAATAGGAAACATGTGATGTTTTTTTTACCGAGAAATACGCACATATATATAATTAATATGTTTTGCTTTTGATATAATAATATATAATGTAATATACTATTCTTTATCCGCACGCTTCCATATCCTCACCCCCAATATCTACTCTCAATTAAATGATTAATTGATTTCCTTTTTTTTGTATATTTTAAATTCAGTTTGGAAAAGTTATTTCTGCAGTGACTTAGATAAAATACAGATGACTGTGAGTTTTATTACAAACATTGACGATCACCTATATGAACGATATTTCAGTTTATATCGCCCACTGAAAAAAGTAAAGGCGAAGTTAGAAGATGTTAGAATCTGATTTCTCCATAACCTACACTAATCTAATTATACACATTATAATTATTTACATACACACCGCCAACCTACTCTTTTTTAGCCGACGTTTATTTTAACTAAACCGAAAGTGTTTAGTTACTCCATCTTAAAGTAACTTATTATATATAATGTAATTTCGTATATAGTAAGTTTCTTCGGGTCTTTAAACGACAGAGTTTTATTGTAGAGTAGAGTTGTTGATTTTACACAAAAAGTGACAAATACAAAGTAACATTTTGGCGAGCTATGATAATTATAAATGTTTTTTTTAAATTAACTAATAACTAGTGAAAGAAAAGCAAGTACCAGAACGAACATTTGAGTTGAAAACAAAAAAAAACGAGAACAAAATATGATTACACATAAAACTTACACACATGTAAATACAGCATTACTAACAAAAATTGTATATAAGACCAACTGGGTTAGGCAGCCATGTACTTACAAGATATGAGTGTGACAACTGATTTGATATTAGCTTACTACAAACGGCCAACAAACATGTTTTTTTAGAAAGCAGTAGTAAATACTACCCGACAAAGTTCCTTACATCTTTAGAGCACCGATGGTGAGGGATAATATAATATTAATTGTATGAATATATATTAAGTATGTACCTGACCTAATGTGATGTAATGTAATATATAGTAACAACAACGTTGAATGAATAATAGATAACCTCAGACTTGATTTAATCAACGCGATGGTAAGTCACCTTCCCTTGTCGTGATAAGTTCGCCAACCCTTCGGCATCTGAAATAGAAGAAATTTAAAATTAAGTATTATTTCGAATCGATTAAGAAATTTTTTAAAGTCGGAAACAATGGAGACTTACAGGTATCCATAAAGTCTCGTGCTATGTAAACTGATTCTGGAATATTCTCCGCGGTCGAAGGAACAAACAATTGAGCAACGTCCACAACTCTTTGGGTCAGCTTTTCAGTTAGTTTCCCATCTGCAGGAGTGACTGCTGCGGCAACATCATTGGGAAGACTGGCGGAAGGAGGTTTGGCTGATAAAGTCTCTTCCTTGGCTTCCTTGCGGTCTGCAGATGGGATGGCGTTGGAATTGGTAGCTGAATTAACCAAATCAGGCTGTGACTCTTTTTGTTCTAGTGCAGAGGAAGGTCGAGCTTCCATTGGTTCCCCTTGAAGGCTGTTGGTGCCCTGTTAAAGTCAATTTTAAGTTTTAAGGGTTAAATTATCAATCATCATATTTATCATTCACGAAAATGCAATCAAGAAAAACGATGTTCCTTAAAATAATAGAAAATCATTACCTTGCTTTTGGTCGAGCTCATGACAGTTTGTTTCTCCTCAGAAGGTTGGAATTTTGATGTTTTATCAGTTTTTGCCATTTTGTCCCAGCAGTTATCAGTGGTCTGTGGGTTGGATACTTGTTCCTGAGATCGAGTTAGTCGCTCGTTAGCAATTTTACCGTCAACCTTTGCCAAAACCAGTTGTGGTAACTCAACAGAATTGGAAATTGTGTTGGCTAATGATGGAGGATCCTGAAAAGTAGTATAATGGAAAAAAATTATATTTCAACTTAAAACCATGAGGTGGTGGTGCACAACTAATAATGGCCATAAAAATAGAAGAAAAACTTACGATTGCGACACCATTATCGTTTAACGCTTCAATCACTCCAAATCCAAACTCAAATCCAATGTTTTGGCCAGCAGGAAGTTGGCTGCTATCAAATTTCCCTCCACAAAAAACAACAGGTTCTTGGGAATAGATCAAAACATCTCCGTTTTCCATTCCCTTAATAGAGGCAGTCTTGTTTGCTCCCTCCTCAAAAAGCTTGTCAAACAAAATCAGTAAAATTATATTAAAATACAGATTTCAAAATGCATATAATCTTTAATCAATGCATTCACAACTAAATAGCTTACTTTATTTGACTTTCCCTTCTTCTCGTCAATTTTCTTCACCACCTTGATACTTTGGATGAGCTGAGGGCTGTCCACGAAATTCTCTGTAGCCTTTACCGGATCTGGGATGGAAACGACAATCGGTTCAGTTTTCCTGAGTGTCCCTTGGGGAGCTTTGTCATCACCTCCAACATCATTGCTTCGCTGAGAATCTTCTGGTTTGCTATTAGCAGCAATTGCCACGGACTTATTCGTATTACTATCTTTATCCGTAGATAGTTTCGATGAACACTTTAAATCAGACTGTGCAAGAGATGGCAGGGTACTAGCTTCTAAAGGAGTGGGATCATCCTTGCAGGCAAAATCTGGAGACTTTGCTGCCTGAACTGGTGACTTTTCCTTTGTCGAGGAATCGGATTCAATCCGTGGACGACATGGCCAAACAGCATTATTTATTGGTGCAGTCTTTTCAGCTGATGGAGGACTAAGAGCTGGGAAATTGGAATCTGAGGTCACAGCCGGAGCAGATGGAACAGAGCTAGTTGATGATGACGTTGACTTGGTCGAGCTGGGAGGTGTCTTGGTGCTAGCGTTTGCACTTGCGTTTGAAAGGATGGTAATCGGAGTGGATGGTGGCTTTCCACTTTCATCTCTGCTCATTCTTGCGATATCTGCGTATGAAGTCTGTAAAACGGTAAAATATTTTGATTCGTTACTTTAAAGACCAGCAAAATGAAAACAATTATAATATTTATTCCCAAATTCAAATAAGCATATATACCTGTGGGGTTCCACCACTTGAAGAGCACGGTTTTGGGATTCTTTCACGAGGGGTGCATTCCCCGGCTGGAAGAGATCTCACAGAATCATCATCATCAGAACATTCTGAGTTTTCAGATCCAGGTACAGAGCCTACGGACTTCCTCCGCTCAGCAGTGCTTCTGCGGGCACGAGCAACATCTCTTCGCGGTTGGTCTGTGTTTGGACGAACAAAACCTTCTGTGAAATCGAAAAAAAAACATTTATTTAAACGTATTAAATTTTCAGATTTAAAAAGTAACCACAATCATACTTAAATATAATAAGAACAAGGGTGAAGGGCTTACCAGGCTCACGCTGCTGAGATTTTTTCTTTTCCTTCTTCTTCTTTGACTGAACTAACACGTAGGGACCATCAGACTCATCCAACTTTCCAGATTTGTCATCCTCAGTTTTCTTCATGGAGGCAGGTTTCGAAGGTTTGGAAACCACGGGCTGGGAAGGTGGTGGACGCGTTGCCTCAACTTTGGCAGTTGGTACGAATTCAACTCCATGATTTTGGAGCTTCTCGACGGATTGCTGACTTTTTGGAGACACAGAAGGTGTTGGTTGTTTTACACTAGGTGTAACAGACTTAGCTCCTCCACTACTTCCATTTTTGGTTGGTAACGGAGTAGCGGTTCCATTTACCAGAGGGGTAGATATGCTTTTAGACTTTCCACTTTGGACTTCCTCCCGAGAATTGGGTGACTCAGCGTTCGGCTTGCTGTGATTTGTCATCCCTCCAACACTGATCGTAGTCGCTGACTTTGTGATGTTCGTCGCATTTTTCTTCTCAACCTCCTTGCTGTTGCGACTTCTTGCAAGACTCTCCTCAGCCTTTTTGGACCCATATTCCAGAGTGTTTTCATCCAAAGACGCAGCCTTTGACAGCATCTGCTTATCATTCCCTTTCGGCTTCACCTCCTTCTTCTTGTCCTTCACATTCTTCTTTGTCTATGAAAAAGAATAAAAAGATGAGGGAGACCATTAAGTTGTGTTCATTAAATCAGGCTTATAGAAAAACTTAAGTTGTATTTTTTAAATATTTAATTACCTTTGTCTGGTTACCCTCAACAAATTCCAATAGTTTATCAATATCTTTTTCAGTTCCTTTGTAACCTGGCATTTCCTGAGGGTTAATGACCGTTTCACGAAGCTATTGGAAATGGAAAGAAGAAGTCACATACAAAGTGCCCACAAATACAAATTATTATCCATACATATGGAGTTCGCTTACAACATTTTTCGAAGACTTCTTTTTCCGTTCCCCACCACGACGTGGAGGCTTCTCTTGAGATCCTTCAATAGTCGGTGACTTTGTAATGATAGCATTTGGGTACGTTATGGGTAGAGGAGGTGAGGCAGCCCGAACCTAATCGGGAAGGAAAAAAATACCCAAAATCATGATAGTTGTATATTTGCAAAGAGTATACCTAATGCTCATTAAGTGTACATTTTGGATCCACATTTCCAGCAACGCAAAGTATTACATTCTAGCAGAAATATTAGTGAGACTTACCGATCCATGAGTTTGATCAAATGACGAGGAAGTAGATCTCCCCATGAAAGAAGAAGCACCAGAAGTAACGCTCGACACACTTTTGTAGCTCTCGTTTAGCTGGATCCTGTCATGACATAATATTCATACAACGTTAATTATATGGTCAGTGCAGTGGCGCATACACATGCACATACATGGACATAAATATACAGGCAAATATATAAAAGCAAAAAAAAATCTCGTAATACTTACGGAGTATGACGATTGTTTTGTAAATCCCAGGAACTAGTAGAAGGTGCCGAGGTATCTACCGATCTGGACTGAGTAAGTGAAGGAGTACTAGAACTGGAGCTTCCATCTAGAGACGGTGGAGTTTCTAAGCCTTGATACTGTGTTCGTGGAGTACCAAACCTGATGGGGACATCTGCAATCAAACACAAAAGAAACGGTTCCAAGCATTAGATAATCCCTTAAATTATCATTTTACCCTTAAAACAGTCACGAATAAAGATTTTATGACAAAAAACAGAACAAAGAAATCAAAAGATAAATTTTTTTCGGTCGTACAAACAACATTCGGAGTGATATCGCTATCAAACCAAGTCTCAGAACCGGGAACTCTCAGGATATGATACATTTTATATTACAACCTAGCTAATACTTAAAATTTAAACGTTTGCGAACTCATAACACGAAAAACGCCTATAACCCTACTTAACGCTTCATTATAAACACCTATGCGACTACTTGTAAAGCTAAAGTAATGTCAAAAACGGAATTCACAAACTACACTTTTATAAAACAAATACAATTTATAATACTTTCCAATTAGCTGAGATGCTAGGACACTTGTCTATGTAAAAGGAAATGATTGTATATGTCACAGTGACCGACTAGAGATTAAATACGACTTTGTAAAAACTAGCTTCTTTCTTTCTCTTCTCCTCACAACTTCAATCTAAAGGCGGAATACTGTGAGAAAAGACGGAGATTTTTGCCTCCTCCTTCCCTCTTCACTACTGAATCCTAGTTGAGTTGTGAAAGAGAAGTACAATGCTTTTCCACTTGAAAGAATTGCTATGAAATGAATGAAAACGAACGCTTCTTGCAAAGTCGTCAGCTAAAAAAGTTGTGTGTCTGTATATATACAAATCTATATGCTGATTGCCGATCAACAAGTAGTAGAGTTAGGACTAAATAAGGAAAAATATTTGTATATTCTAATAAACTATGTAATGAAATTAATGTAGAACATCCTCAAGAAAAAGATGTTAAGCATACACTCCTTAATTTGCATATGAATCTGTTTTACAGGCACCACCGCTGGCTTTGCCTTGACTATTTGGCTTGTGTACAAAAAGGTATGTGAATGATGTTTATCGTCCCTCCTATATGATTTTATGATAAATGGAGATTGGATACACAAAGAAACATTTACGATTCCATAGAGTCAACTGACAATAAGGAATATAATTCTAATGAAGTCGCATACAATATGGTACAGTGCAAGTACCATAAGCTAAGCTAAACCAAGTCAAAGGCAAAAAAAAGTGTTTCAAGTCAAGAAATTGGGAAATAATAATGGCGGAGGAAGCAAAACTGACAATGAACTTAGACTTCCACACAAGCTAAAAATCCATGCATCATCATCCCTCCATTTACATTTACGATTTTACACGCAAGATAAGGAGATACCAATAATGCACTCATAATATTTTTGACGACTCTGTCACCATGCTTCAAGCTTGTCGTTGTCTTTCCCATCTACTCTAATACTAAAATATAGATGAAAGAGCAGAAGAGTGGTGTGTGTATGGTGGTGCAACAGCTACCAAACTTTGATCGGAGAACTATGGGAATTAGGTACATAGAACATGACTCCTATGACTCATATAGAAGACGAACGCGAACAAGACAATAATGCTTTAAGACAAGACACAAGGCAAAACTACGACTTTTCTTAAACAATCCTATGAATAGGTGGCCTTTGTGCTTAAGCAAAGCAAGTAGAGTACTGGAAATGGAATCATACCAAAAAATTTATGCGATGCTCACTGCTCTGACTGCTCCTATTCAAAATCCTGGATTAAACTTATCATGATGTAATGTATGCATATATATTCAGGAGTACAGTGCAATACAAAAGTATGAAGCCTTCAAAATAATGCTAAGTCGTAAAAATTGGAGACCTTCTTAATATTGTCTAGATTAGCTCTACTTACGGGTATAAGTGATTGTGTTAAATGGTGGGCTCGACAGTAACTTCGTCAGCAAGTCAGTGATTTCTGGAGTAGGCCGTATAATTATAAACTCCATAATGAGAAATGGATGCACAGGAAATATGAGAGCAGCAAAAGAGCTTCCGATGATGCACAAAACTATTCCTGCTTATGAAACCTGACGATTTGATGAAGAGATTAAGTTTAAATGACGCGTTTCGACTTCGACCCACCAAATATTTAAGCCTTGCCTAATTTGTTTTACCAATATTACCCTGATTTCTCAATATTAAAAGACGTTATATGATAATAAATCTAAAATTGAATCAGGATGCGGTGAAAATTGAATTGATCATAGAAACTGCAAGGACGCTCGAACCTTTTGTGTAAGTTTGGGACAATATAAAACAAATTTTGAAGTCGTTATTCTATTGTGTATAAAAGAGCCACAAATAAATTGAGTTGAGCAACACATTTTTATCGCCATCAAGACTTGAGTACAATCAAAAAGATGCTACCTACTTGTTGCTTGAATGCTAATGCAACGGAAATGCAAGCTAATCAATATATGTTTTATAATGCATTCCATACCTGGGGGTTGCACCAACTGTGTCCAACTGACCGTTAGTCCTTGAAACGGATTCTCACCGTCGACTGTCACTTTTCGCACTACCGTCTTCTTACTTTCGCCTTTATCGGAAATATCAAAAAGTTTTGCCTTCATAGCACGATCCCTACGAAATTTTCCCATTGTTGCTAGCCGTTTTTCAACCCTAGTACAACTTTAAATAGCAATCAGCCAAAAATTGAAACTGATACGATAAAATGTTCTTTAAACTTTGAGAAAAATAACTGATTTAAACGCAAAATATATTGAATAATGAAATGAGGATGAAGGAGGATACTGGTTTTTGTGATGAGAGCACACCAACTGGTATCTTTCCAATGACTAAAAGCGACGCTTTTCCAGACAGTTCAGCAAGGTCTACGTGCCCATCACACAAGTTCCGATAATGAAAATAGCATAACCAATACCCGACCCAATGACAAATTACATTGTACTCCTTTCAAAGAAATGGTATTCAATACAGATTGATAAATGAAATGAAGCTGCATGTCAAACAGCGAATATACAGACATTTCTCAGATTTGTTTGCTTCCTCTTCTGTCTCGTCTTCTTTCAAGTTCTGCAAGCCTATACTCCGAACACAGGGATAGCGGGAGTTTGGCTAGCTTTCCATGGTATAGTAATAGTATCAATTCAGTCTAAGTCTATCTACATATATGGTATATAAAAAGTAAATGAATTGTCTGTGTGGTGTGCAGAAAGCCATGCTTTTTTATTGAGGTGCAGGTGGCTGTAGGTTGCACTTGCACTTGATGCGTACTTTCCTTATGCATAAGATTATGTCGTAAATTAAATGGAGTAGTAGCAGCAAGCAACTAGGTTTTTTGTTGGGAGGGACATGGATGCATATTTGGTATAAAAATACATACGATTTAAAATCAGTTGCTTGGCTTGTTAGGCCCATTTAATTTTATACCTTTTTCATATGTTTGGAATATGCATGGGATGTGTATTTTGTTCTTTCCCAATATGCAATGAGTTGAAGTGACGTTCACATGTATAGACGATGATTACAATGACAAGTTTACGATTATGACCGAAAGATTCATAAAATAGATGGGAAGACGAACATGAATATATATATAGACAATGATAATTACATGGGTGAGTGAATGGATGTAAAAAAAAGGAGGAGTTAGTAAGAACTGCACTTACCACCAGCACTGCTGCCAATAGAGCTCACAGAAGCTTTGGTCACATTGGGAAGAATGTATTGGGCCGGAAGCGTTCCAGTGTATTTCTCAGGCCTGTCCTCATCATCATCATCTTGATCGTCGTTAGCAGAAGCATATGAGTTTTTATTTGAAGAACTAATATTGTCATTCTTAGAGTCGCGCTCATGATGACTCCGTCTACTCAAGCCACCCGGGTCAGCATCCGAGTTGCCATAGGCCAAGGTACTGTGGTGATGAATGTGGTTATTGTAGTCGTGATACTTTCCCTGAATCAAGCTATGTACAGGTTGATGATAGTAGGGAGATGAGGATGTGTTCTCAGAGAAGCTTGAAATAGGGTTCGCGTTTTGGTCCCCAGTTGGAAAGGATCTGCTTCCAGAGGTGGTGGTCAATGATCCAAATTGAGATGACGATGATGAGTGTTTGTTGTGATGGTTATACTGGCTATTGTGATTCCCACTTGTTGCAACATTCCCATTTAAATTACTACAACCACTACTGCTAGTACCACTACTACTGCTGTTTGACAGCCTGTGACTTTTGTTCTCACGCTGGTTCAGTGACTTCAAAAACGTCCTGCAGTCTTTGTCTGAGGCTTTGGTCTGGATCGGCTCATCAGGCGGTACTTTCACGTGATGTTTGATTTGCTGCAAGTTAAAACATAGGCATGTAGCTTAACAATTGAGGTCAAAGAGTGTGAGGGTACCTCTATACTATAGAGTCTATAGTAAAAACTTCCAATGTGCAACTCTAACATTCCCGGATTTTCTTGGTAAGCACTGTAATACCATATTTTGAGTTTGAAATATCACTAAGAAGTTCGAAACAAGTCCCAAACGTTACTGAAAAGTTCAGATACTCATTAAAGGGCTCCAATAAGGCTCCAAAAATTACTAAATATAACGGGAAATCATTAAACGGCTCGAATAAAGCTACAAATACTACTAAATAGTTCGGAAAATCATTAAAAGGTTCTAATAAAGCTTCAAAAATTACTGAAAAGTTCAGAAAATCATTAAAGGGCTCAGATACAGCTCCAAAAATTACTGAAAAGTTCGGAAACTCATAACATGGCTGGAACAAACCTCCAAAAATTACAAAATAGCTCGGAAAATTATTGAAGAACTTGAATAAAGCTCCAAAAATCACTAAATGGTTCAAACAAACCAAAAAAAACTTACAGAAAAGTTTAAAAATCATTAAATAGTCTGAACAAGGCTTCAGAAATCACTGAAAAGTTTGAAAAGGCTCCAACAAATCCCGCAAAGTTCGAAAAAACTTCAAAAACTACTGAAAAGTTCGAAACCAGTATTAAAAACGCGAGCAATTCGGTTTAAGTTTTTTAAAAATCACGGAAGCGGTGTTGGCACGTTGAGAAACAGTTAAGGCACCCTAACCTATGTATTATGGAAATCAGCAAGCAAACTTTTAAGATGGTAACCTCAAATTGTTTTATAAATACTACTTTTACTTACACTTAGAAGCTCTGCATGTTGGGTCATGCCCTCGTGGCCTTTATTTACTGCTTTTAGCAGGTCTTCAAACTCTTCAAGAGGCATAGCCTCCAGCTGTTGTTTAATGGCCTGTGGAAACAAAAAAATCCGTTAGATCAGCAATTAACTCTATTTGTATTTACATCAAATATTTTCAATTGGAACACTATTAAGTAAGCACTACAAAGCCTTCTACTGTCAACTTTTCAGAATAAAACATGTTCCCTCAAAAAGGAGTACGAACCTTGGGCAACCGTCCCATATTTCAGTTTTCAGTCTCCAATTAAGTAGTTATAATGATTGAAATACAACTAAAAACTTCAACTTCTACCAGAACTAATGGTATTTACACGTGTGTAAAACTCAATTGAGTTTTAGATATCCGTTCTAATCGTAAGATTTAAGATGATCAAATCTAAGAGCTTACTACCAACAAATGAACAATTTGAATTCAAATTATGATGGAGAAACACAACTAGAGCAACAATTAACTTCTAACTGACAGCCGGTATCACACTTCCAACTTCGTACCCCAAAAATTTGAATATTATCCAACATCCAATGCAAAACAGTACTTATTGCCTTTTGATATTTTGATCAAAATCTACAACAAAAGAACCGATTGTGGAATGAATCTCTTCTCACAAATGACAAATATAATCCTACTCCAGGTTCTGCTTACAATACACCGACAACCGAACTGCCGACAAGTTTTGTTTTAAATTTTCAAACTTGCAAGCTCAACTGCTAATATTTTTTCCAAACAAATCTAGTCCTTTCTTCAAACACAATCTCTGCTTTCGTACCTATTATCACTATTAATGGATTCTATGATCTGATGATTTGGCTCAAATCAGCTATGAAGTGTGAGAAATGACAACAAGCTTTGGTTGGATGAGATTACACACGAAAATACGGGAACAAGGAATATCACAACTTTTTGGATGATTCAACTAACGTTGTCAAAGAAATACATTCAACTACACTTTTGGTGAGAGAAGAAAGTTGAATGGAGAGATTGGTTTTTGCAACAGAGTTGAAGAAAATAATAGCGACGTCAGAATTGAGATGAAGATCAAACTGAAGGAGAATATACCCGATCTTTTATTGTGATAAGTAGTCATCGTATCATCATATTATAAATTATGAATTCACCGATATTCCCCCTTTTTTCCAGCTACAGACTCTAATGTTCATTGGAATATTATATTTTGCATAAATTCCCTGCAATGCTATGCAATGCAATGTCAAGACCTTTTCTGATTACTTGATCACTGCTTCAATGAACTTTACATATTTGCACGGCACCGCAACATCAGTAATATATTGGAGATTGTAAACAAGTATACATCGAAGTTAAAAGGCAAAAAGTTATTTTTCTTATGGAATTCTGACTTCGTATTATAAATGCAAAATTTTATTGTATTATCGGTTTTTGACAAAGGAAAGCTATGTGTCTGATTACATCTGCGTTAAATCTAACATCGCACTATGACTATTCTTTCTATTCCCTAATTCCATCGTTAATTACATTTCATTTATAATGCAAATTCTTTGTTGGAGATTGATCAATGAAGTACACTAACTATAAACTGTATGTTAACAAATGCCACTACTATTACTCGTCTTGCGCATTAAACTATGACGCAGCAAGAAGATAAGACTCCTGCTGCTGTAAACATCTACCTAACCATGTGTATGGCGTTCAGTTGTTACAAAAAAATAGGTTGAAACTTAATAATTGCTAAATTGCTTGGGAGTTAGCTTCTACATGGAACGCAGAAAGTGTAATATATGGTACCGGCTCATTTATAATGATTGTATTTCATCCAGCACGCTGCACTTTAAACTTGACTAAATCCCAGCAATTAATACACCAAGACGCATTGCCTAGTATTTCAATCAATCAGAAAATCTAAGACGAATTTAATTATGTTACTAAATTTTAAAGAGCAACAATTACAATGTCTGAACAAAAGTACAGTGCGCAATGACATCAGTTACTAACTTGTTTCACATTTGCCAAATTTTAATAAAAATGACGAAAAAAATAAGAGTGACGAACGACATGACACCCATGTACACCCTCAAAAAAAATAAAGCCTATAGCAAAAGCAAAAGGTTCCATGAAAATTTCTGTGTATAGCTTACCTGCATACAGGACGTGGACATAATGCAGCACCCGCTGATCCTGCTTTTTGTTTAAGGGACGAGAAGGTTAACTATGCAGCTGCTGCTTTTGATCCTGGAGCAGCCTGCACACGTCATTAGTGTTACTGAGATAACTGTTCCATGTACAAAATAAAAACTATAAGCACACTTTGACACTTTTTGTATTAGTAAATATCCAGTGAAACCAACCAGTCTCTCTCTAATATCCGTGTCCTTCACCTATCCCACTTTATACTCTTTTCACTAATTAAACCCACCTCTATCTCCCCATCATATCAATTGATCATCTTGCTCATCCAAAAGATTGTTCTTTTTTTTGGTATTGAGTGAAGAATAGAAAACCCGTTGTGTTTGTCTTCCTTTTCTCCGGACTTCTCCCTGATTTGTTACTTTGTTCTCAAAGAAGAGCGAAAGGAAAACGTGACTGGCCGTTGGTCGACGACAGCAGCAAGTGTGAAGAGTCAAGTGAGGAAAGCTTTCTTCTTCTTCTCCTTTTTTCAACAGCTGGATCTGGAATCTGGCTACGGATTTTTTGATTATCTTTGCCTGGCTTCACTTTCCTTCGCTGTGCTTGTATAGCTCTCCACTATGTCCCCACTGTGGTAATATTGATGATGATGTGACTTGACTTGATTTGATGACACAAGCTTTTCACCCTAATAATAATTTACTTAACCAATATCTATCAATTTCTCTTCACAACTTTCTTCTTCTCTTTCCTTTTTTGGTACTTTGGTGAAAGTAGTAAATTTTAATAATTACAGCAGCAGATTGTTTCCTTGAGTAAAAAATAGTTTTAGACTACGTGTTTACTGAAATGCTTGGTGACTGACGGTAAAATTATTAGCATTATTAGCATTTCATTTCCCTCACAAAAATATGTAAGGTGACAGCTCAGATAATATATAATACATGAAAAACAGTACATATAAGGCTGAATGACTTGTTTCTCTGTATTTTTTTTACATGTAATAATCTATCTAATTGTCCCCTGATTTAATTAATATACATATATACTCGTATAGGCAGCATCCATATATAGATTAAATATATTCATATATATATATACTGTGAGAAATATATATAAAATACTGATTTTTTTCTTCTTCACCCGATCTTCTTTCTCTACAACAGAGTCTAGATATATATAATATATGTATAGATATTTATATTTATCTGCTATGCCATATATTTTACAATATAATCAACAGTGATGATAAAATGCTACAACAGTAGTATTTGTAGTGGTGCAAATATATGTAGTATCAACAAGCTTAGTTAACTTATTTATTTTTATACCTGCATCTTAGTTTGTAAATATTCTGTGTTATTTCTTGTTTTTTTCTGAATATCTTTGTTTGGATGGGCGTAGCCAAACAAGAAGTAGACAAAACAAAATGACTCGAATTTATAATTCAATGTTTATATATTAAGTATTAATATCAGGCAATTTGATTTGATGTTGTTTTTTTTGGTGCGATATTGACACCGTTTTCAACTTTACAAGTAATAAAAACTATGGAAAAAAGTAAATGATAGATTAATGTAGATAGTGTTGTTTTTATATCCCAGCAGCTTTACTTTCGCAACCTCGGCACCAAAATTTTGCAATTAGTTTGCCGAAAGGATGAGATGATAAGAAGCGATATTGCTTGTAGTGTCGATTATTGATGTGATGATGGTGATGTAACAGATTTTTTTAAAGGTACAGAGGTTTCAAGAAACAATAATTTTGTCGTAGGGTCAAAGTTCTGATGATTGGCTCCCGTATTAAGTCACAGGTAACTAATAATAATATCCGTTGGTAGTAGTAGTTGTAGTTGTAATAACGATGATAATAAAGGTTTTGGTGATGTTGAGGAGATGATACTTTGCTGAGGATGATATTGATATTGGTGATAATGACGATGAGATTGGTATTTTTCACTAAATAGTTCTACTTGTAGGTTAATCAGGGGCTTCAGGGCCATTGGCTGGCTGAGACTGTGTTAAAATGTTGAACAAATGGGTAACAACAAGTGTATGTGGCTCACACACAGGAACATATTTTTTTTAGCACACACCTACTATCTCCATTAATACTTTTGTTATCGTGGCCATCAAAATCCTTATCATCTCTCACAGGTTTCCTCTCTCACATATGCAAACACTGGCTCAGAACAACCTCATAATTGCTTAATTTATACAAATGATATAAATAGGTTCGTCAGTCAGTAAAGTAAATGCAACCTTTTTCCTTATAACTGGCTCTCTGACTGGAGGAGAGAAAATAAAATGTGGTGTAGTGATATCGGTTGCGTATGCTTCTATATTATGTATATATATATATATACCTACATACGCAACAACAGTGCAATAACCATTCTTCTTCTTACGATTTGTCAAAACATCTTTGGGAAACCCTTTCTTACAAAATTTCCTTTGAGTTGTGACTTGTAAATATTTTTTTTGATACTATTTTTATACTCGTTTTCTTTGCACGCAATTTCGGCTAAATTAGCAATTTAGCATGATGATTTAATGATGTTGATAACATTGACTTATCATTCTTGACTTCTCTTCCAATGGAATAACAATGGACAACTTGAAAACCGATAACTTTTTCACTTGTACTACTACTACTACTGCTGCAAAATATAATATATATAAGATAGATATTATCCAGGTGCTCTGCTCTAGATTATATTACACATGTTGACTTTTGACTTAACAGAGTAGCGTACACAGTTAATATATTATTAGCTCTTTTCCTTCTGGCTTTCTCTTCCACCCCCTCCCACTTATAAATTCGTATGGCATATATGACAGGTAACAGAATTAGTTAATCTCTTACAAGTAATAATAATAGCATAATATTATTACATATTATGTATATTATGACTAATACGTTTTATCTATATATGGTCACGACGACAAGGACAACGTCAAGTCAAAAGAAATGGAAAGGAATCTTGTGAGGAAAGCACTTAAGTAATTGATTTCTCCTTAATCAACTACCTTGTTTCTCTCTCTTATTTTCTCTGACTTTGTTTGCTATTGAGTTGAGTAAGTGAATACAATAAAAACGAGGAGCTACTCCTTATTACACATGAATGAGACGCACAAAGAGCACGTCAGTTAGGACAATAACAAGAGAAATTAGGAGCAAAGTTACTCCTCCAATATGAAACCACCTTTTTTTGGAGCTTAGAATATACTATATTATTATATTGCAAGGAAAATACAGGTAACGGTAACAAAAACAATTTTTTTACAGGACTTGGTTTACAATAGCTATGCACCGAACTGGAAGGAAGGATACATTTTTGTAGCACATGTTATCGTTTTCGGTTACCTCTTCTCTCAATATTATGTAGAAGGGATGATGGGACTACGTTACTCCATTTTCATGACGGATGAGAAGAAGTGTGACGGAAATTCCGGTTAAATTCGGTAAATTAATTAATTTGCGTTGACTCTCTTCCTATTTTGTTCCCGTCACCCGTCCAGCTACTGTAGCAAATGAATTATATATTGGTAGATGGAGATAGAGAGGTATTTTGTAGGTTAGGTTTTTTACACTGAGAGAAAAAAAATGAAATAGAAAAATGTGGACGTATATAATATCTCTGTAATATATGGATGGGAAGAGAAGAATTAGGTTGGTTGGAGTTGGAGGATGACGAGACGATCTTGAAGAAGATGATGATGTGATGATACTATAAAGAAATTTGTAAGAACCAAAGTGATATACAATGTGTAGGTGGCTGGGATTTTCTTTTTCTCTCTCTCTCTCTCCCAAAGACTTCTTCTCTGCTTGCGAGTCAAGTGTTATGTTATGTTATGTTACGTTGTAGATTTGGATTTGGATGAATCGAATAGGTTGGTGGATGTTGGATTATTCAATGCAAAGTCAACTCAACTCGTGCGTTGTGGGTAGCTAAAAAGGTTTAGTTTTTCGTTTGGTTGTTTTGTTGGCTCTGCAATGGCTTGACTTGACTTGAATATAGTTTTTTTTATATATTTTTCTCTCTCTCTGTGTGTCTTGTATGCTTGTGCTAATTCATAGGTACCTTCTGTAGGTTAGCAAGTAAGTACATTGGTGGTTGCTAGCTTTGGTTGGCAGAAGAAGAAGAAGAGAGAAAAAAACTGCTTTTTTAGCAGTTAGCTCACTTTGGAAGAAGACGAAGCAGGTAGATTTTTAAGAAGGTGAGTAGAGGATGATGTTGATGATGTTACTGAGGAGTTGATGATGATAATGATGATGATGACGATGAGGTTGCAAGTACATCTGGATAGGTAGCGAAAATATAGAGAGTGTGTGTGCAGTAGTAGTTGAGTATGTAGTAAAGTAAAGTAGAAAAAAAAGTTGCAACGTGACTCTCTACTACCTCTGATTTTTTTTCTGATGATGCTCTCTTGCTCCTGCTGTCTTTCTTATCTTCGCCTTTGTTGACTTTTTAATGCACTTTGTATTGACTGAGTGACTGACTTAAATGCTATTACTACACGATGATGCCGAGATGTGATGGGGGGATGTTGTTATGATGTTTTAGTGTTGGCTACTGACTTGACTCGCTCCAAGTAGCTTGTCTCTCATCAACTTT
This sequence comes from Orchesella villosa, assembly GCA_036850725.1. Classification (NCBI taxonomy): domain Eukaryota; kingdom Metazoa; phylum Arthropoda; class Collembola; order Entomobryomorpha; family Orchesellidae; genus Orchesella; species Orchesella villosa. The sequence goes on along the minus strand of JAANSM010000029.1, from coordinate 27,711 downwards.
TGATAATAATAACAATATTATGATGCTGATTATGATGTTGAATTGGACTGAGAAGGAGAGCATAACACTCATGAAACGATTTCTTACTCCACTTTCATTTTTCGCCGTCTCTTCCCTACCTTTTTCTTCCCCCAATTAATTGCACCCGTTTAACTAAAGTAACTGCGTGTGTGCTTTTGGTTCTGTATGAAAATTATTGTTTGCACCTTACTTTTTTTTCATACCCGTCAGAATAACACGAACCAAAAATGGTTTGAAAATCAAAGCAGAACAGAAGGAATGATGATGACGAGGAGGACGATCCTTCAAAGGTTTTCAAATGTTGTGTGTATAGATTGAATGAATAAAATGAGTAACGAAAAGGTTAGTTTGAAGTCTTCACTGCTTTTTTTTGGAAGCGAAATTGAATATCACAAAAATATATTTTGAACTATATCAAGTCTACCAATCTACTCATAACAAATTGCTAAGTTGAGCTTTCAGTCAATTAAACGTCAAGTCGTCGGCAGCTTGATCGAAAATGATAATTGGTTTATGGTTGCAAGTATTAATGTATAATGAATATGTATCTATATATATACAGTTAGAATGAACAAGACTAAAACTGACACTGGGACCACTTGTTTTTAGCAAAAAATTGTCTCAACTCATTTGATTTGAGGTTTGGCCCACTCACACAAAAATGGAATAAAGGCAAATGATTTCCGTTTTGTAATGAACGTACATATACATATAATAGCAGCAGTAGTAGTAAGTAGCAAAGGAGAGTCTGCAAACAAATTGGTATTGTACTTTTTTTAAACCCTACTTTAAAAGCTTTTTTGATCTTTTGCATACATGTTCTCTCTCTCTCTCTCTCTCTTTCTATTGATTGAATTAAACAATGTTAAAAGTTCACGGGGAAAGGAGGTGAGATGGGAGCTCGATCGACATTCCAATGAAGAGATGATATTTGATGATGAATAAAAAATATTATTGAGGAAATATTACAATAATATGCTATTGTGTTGCATTATCATATCACACACATCACACTTATACCACACCACAACTGCATATGTATTTCTCCTCTTTCCTTTTCTCTCTTTCACTCCACTTACTCCAATCCAAAGTCAAAGTCAGTTTGTGGAGAACTAACATAGCACTAGTTTATATAAGTTTGATGTGAGGGAGTGATAATTATTAATAATAGTAAAAAAAACAGTAGTAGTAGCACACACACACACTAGTGCTTGTAATCAGAAAGGTAGTTTTTTGTAGTGGACGACGATGTTTCCGTAAAGCAGGACAAGTTTTCTTCTTCTTCTTCCTTCTCGTCGGCTCTGTGTTAAGTACTATGTAATATGTAATTCAATAATCAAAGCACAAAGTTAAAATTCACACAACACATACATATAGAAAAAAACACCTAGTTTTTTTTTCTCTCAGAGAAATGTGTGTGTGTGTCTCACTGTCTGTGTGTATGAGATACAGTGGCATTGGTTCGGTATTTGGTTTGGAAAAAGGAGCAAAAAGTACGTTGAGTTTGGAGTAAGAAAAGTACATGGAATCGAGGAGCATGAAGTAAAGAGACGAGCGAGAGAGATGGAAAGGCTCAATTTATATCAAAGTATCCAGTATACAAGAAAAAGAGAGGAGAGAGATGGGATGTGAAGAGAGTAGTAGTATGTGTGTGTGTGTTTTGGGCAAAAGTGTATTTCACTTTTTCATGTAATCTGAATGTAAGCAAAGCAGTTGAGTGGAGAGTTGCTAGTTGTTCAAAAGTATGTGCAATACAAAGTAGGCAGAAACTTGCGACTCAGTCTAGGAATAGAGACCCCTTTTTGGGAGGTAGGGGAGGAAATGTAGGAGAGAATTTAGAGTTAGGACGGTTTACTTTGGGTAGTGCTTTCTTTGATGTTGTTATCGACCTAATTTCAAATTATGAAGGAAATTATGTAGCTGAAGTGCATGTAATTCTTAATATGTTAATTAGATTTAGCCTTTTTAATATAGAATATTCGTTTCTGGCATAGTGACTCTTCGCTTTTACAATATCACATTGCCCCAACCCCCCAAAACCCATGATAACTTCATGATTTCTTTTAAAAAATTGATTTGAAACATGGAAAAAGTTTTAAAAAGCATATTAACTTTGGAAATTCTACGCTCGACTAAATCTCGGGCTTGAGCCAGTACTGACGAGGATGATCCACCTAATGATGAATAGAAGAGATGTGGAACAAACTCGCCACGAGCATAGCAGCTATATACATAATCTAATATCCATAATATCCATGTAGGTACCTATATGGTATATTCCTCTATCCTTACAAATATAAGAGTAGAACGTCAGTAAAATCGACAAGCAGTGGAGAGAGCATGGGAGTTTATATATCTCCATTTCAAAACAAGTAACATGTATATATTTTGGATCAAGCCCCATAATACCATATAAGCAGCACTAACAACAAAAACATAGCAGGAGAGCATCCAATTCTCCAATCCAGCAAAGAGAAACCTAACCTAGTCATAGTAAGGTAGGTACATAAATCCATTTTTTCCTCCACAACCACCACCAACACCACAACAACTGCTCCTTCCTTACTACAACTTCTACTGACTGCTACTTGCTCAACTCACACAACTCTTGTCTTCCTTTCGCTCTTACTCCTTCTTACGTTTACTACTCTGTCTCTCTCCTTTTTACTACCATCATTTCATCATATGCACAACTATCCCATTCCTTACCATACCAAACATACGCACACCACTCTCTCACACACATTTTCCATTGAGCTCTCAGCTCACAAACCTTCTCGTCTCACGTTTACATGATATTATATCCATTCCATCTGCATCCACATACTAGGAACAGGGATCCCAAAAACAGTATCTTTTAGATTATGTAGGTAGTCTCTCCAATAAAAACTCCCCTCATTCATATAAAAAAATCCTTTTTGTACACATAAAAGCTTGAGCAGCAGCAGCAGGAGCAACATTCAGCATGACATTCTTTGCATGCATGTATTTCATACACCCGAAAACCCGAGCAAACGAAATGTAACGTAAACCAGCACACGGCATGGCACACGTTTTCACGTTTCAGCTCTAGTACTTTAACTCTTTTCTATACCACTTCTCCTCTTTCTCCTCAATTCTTTGCTAAAATGTATGTATTTGGAACGTGAGAGTAGTGAAAGGAAAATAACAGCATGGTGGTAAGCTTCTTCTTGCTAGGACGTAATATAGATTCATATACTTAATATGCTGTTTTTTTTCTCTTTGAAATAGTGCTAGCTCTCCACATCAAAACATGGAATAGTAATATAGCATATATCTAAAAACATAACAAGCCTTATTCTAACCTAACATTTCTGCTTTTTACATGTTTTTGACTGACAAGTTTTTTTCTCTCTCGTGGACACAACCGAAACGGAAACTATAGACGTTCTTACGAAGAGAGCTACTTTTCTATATGGTAGACAGAGCAGAATAAGAAAGCAAAGATAGGGAGTAGTAAGTAGTAGTAGGAGACTAGAAAAAATGAGACAGCAATAGTTTTGATGGTAGTTTCCTAAGTTGTTTTTTCTTTTCTTGTCCGTGTATATTACAAGCACAAGGAAGAAAACTAGTGAATAAGGTGTATGACATGGAGTTGCGGTGTGTAGTAAAAAAAGCTTCTTCTCAACTCTTTCAGATAGATTGTTTTTTTGTATAGATCCTCTATTACGATTCATGTCTTTAGATGAGGCTTCGTACTATTTTTTCTTTAACATGAATTGCGAGAACATGCAAACATGTGGTGTAAGCTTACTTTCATGTCATGAGCCATTGAGAAAAAGAGCTTGGGATTGACATGGATCTTAGTTAATATCCAGATTTTGGAGCAGATTTCTTGTTGCATATGGGGTTGAATTGGAATGCATATAAAACATGAGTTGTTTGAAGCGAAGACTTTTATAAGGTTTTTTAATCGGGTATATGAATACAAACGCCCACCGTACACCGTTCCCAGACACCTTTAGGTTTCAAATAAAATGTGTTTATGAATAGGATCCGGGAAGAAATCCAAAAGTTCGTACGTTTAGGTGAAAACTCTGTTTCATCCCAATGAAAAGGCGAGATTGGTAGGTACCGCGCCATGTACATAGGTATTATGAACACAATATGTTATTTTGCTACACGTTGTTATAAACCCAATGAATAAACCTGCTACAAACTAAAATGGCAATCCATTTCATTCTATAATTTTCCCATGAAAAAACGCGTGCATGTTAAGGTCGCATCCTCAACAACGATAAGTAAATGAAAAGAATATGAGCATGATGGGTTGTATGAGGAGTAGAAAAATAGGTATATTATGCAAACCGAAACAAGACAGAAAAAATGGGGCATGCAGAAAACAACTGTGTGTAAGTACTAGCTAACAACTTAACGAATATTAGATATTATGCAGAGTTACAAAACACGGAATTTTTATCCAGCATATGGCAAGTGTGCAGAGTTCATAGAGAAGAAGGAGGATGGGATGAGAATAGTGTGGTTGGTGTTGGTGATGTGAGATGACCATCATCATGATCATCATCATCCCATCACATTGCCATCATTTCGATAATGACGATGTGATGCATAAAATAAGAGTGGAAATCCTTGCAAATAAAGATGCAATCAGTATAAAAGTGGGGGAGAGAATATATATAGTCAATAGTAGAGTCGGAAAAATTCTATAATGGTGTGTGTGTGGAAGGAATAGATCAAAAGCTAACCAAATCAAGAAAAGCAAGGCTCTTTACAACTCCCAACCTCTTGCATAATACCCATCATACATGTTATGAATACCTATATACTAAACTAATGTAAAACACGCTTGTTGCCCACTATATTCATGAAGCTAAATTAAGCCACATGCATTGGATTGCAGTACCTTGCAGTAACTACATAATAGTACATTCCGATTTTAGTTCTGCTAGGTGTTCTTCACACTGTTTGCAAAACCACAGAGAGAAAAAAAGAGCAGGAGAGAGAATCAGTCTTCATAAATATTTATCCTTGTGTGTGTATGAATGAAGGTAAGAAAAGCGAAGAATAATCAGTTTTAAGCATCTTTAAGAGATGAGCTGATGATGATGACGCTTTGCTTACGTCCTAACCCTGTCCTGATAATACTGACGATGAGTTTGAGTATGATGTAAAAATTGCAGGTTATTTTGTGTACTCTACTCCATTCAATGCATCACACGGTTTTTTGAGGGTAAAAATGGATATAAAAATCATTTTTAATATGGATAGTAATCATGGTAACGTAGGATTATAATGATGATATTACGAATGTAGTGAGGTAAGAGGATGTTGTTTGTACTTGTTTTCCAAAAAGTTTTTCTTTGCTTTTCCCCCATTATTCCAAACTTGTGTTGTTGTTTGAAATTGGAGAGCATTGTGGGGGAAGCGGATGTACAAGAGAGGAGATGAGAATTCACCTGAAAGTGATGTGAATGCGAACATGTTGAACGTAATTTCTTATACGAATGGAAGAGAATTGCTCAAAAACTACTTTTAGAAGGAAGCTTCATTTTTGTCATTTGCACAGCCTCGCACACTCTCTCCCCTCAAGACTTGCTCTCAGCTCTCCAGTTTATTGTATGATGAGAGTGTGTGTTGGTGTTTACACCTTTTTTTTTAAGTGAGTAGGTACTAGCTCCGCTATATATATATATATATATATCAACGGAAGTGGGTAAGAGCGGATGAAGACGATGATGAAAATGGGGTTTGCTTTTGTCTGATAGCTTCACTCGTGAAAATTGGAAAGAGCGTCCCTATATATGTACGTTTTACTTGTGCAAATATATTTTGTCATCTCGACTCTCCTGCCTCAGCTATTTTTGCACATTTTTTCATCTTCCTTCTTGTTTTCTTAGTGTCGTCTCTCGATTCTTCTCTCTAGAGTATGGCCCGTCACTGGCAGACATGAAACAGCAGTAGTAGTACTATCTAATACTTATCTTGTATTACGAAAACTACAACCGAAAACTACCACCTTTTTTATATTTATTGTGGATGATGATCATCTATAATTATTCTCATTCATAACTGTCTCATATATAGGTAGGATGGAGCGGTGTATAGAAAATGGAAACTCTCTCATTATATTTCTGTTCTGGAATTAGAGTTGGATGGAATGTTGGTTTATGTAAGTCTAAGTACATCAACACACATCACATCACACACATTCCCTTCTTTCCTAGCACCTCGCCTTGCTTCTCTCTCCTTTTTCGTAGTTCTTGCAAATGAAAGTATTCCAGCTGAAACTGGCAACTAAGCAAGCCCAGCAGTTTGTCAACTTGTATAAAGGAAATTCCAGCAAGCCATCACATTAGGAAAGACAAAACTACTATACGGTATGTTGGTATGCTGCTTTTGTAATGATTAAGTCAGCCAATTATGGACTAATGGAAATGCAAGTGGTGGTGGTAGTGGTGTTACTAGTGATGATGATGCGGTTGGTCATGACTATAACGATAGTGTAGTTTGATAATGATGATGATGCTGTTGCTGTGGGGCACATGTATATCTCTGTGAATAAGAGGAAATCACACGTTGCTCTATTTCTCATTAATACTGCGAATTTTCCCTTTTTTTCCTTGAAACATCTCTTCCTAGTCTTCCAAAACAGTATCCGTATCTCTCATTCTTTTGTACTTTGCTCAATCAGCAGCAATGAGCTGAAAGCTTTAGCTCCGCTTTCGCAATCCACCTTGCTTGATGATGATGTTTATGTTTTCTTATTCCAAGTAACCATCCCCTTTTCCTTACATATACGTATACGGAATCAGAATGTGTTAAACTAATAGTAAATATATTATAGTCAATTATTATCAATCCAGTGAGCTGACTTCACTTCAAGTTTCATACTTCATTCCGAAAACGTTTTCTTTAATACTTATTACAAGATAGTAATAGACACAGTATCAGTCAGACTCGATTTTGATGACAAGCTGACGTTTTTTAACGACAATTTGTTTACGTTTTCATTTCATAGTTTTGTCATGTCATCCTCAGTTTTTTACGCGAAATAACGGCGACACGTTCTTTTAACGAATTGGATCAATGAAATTTATAGCAACGAATTTACTCCCTTAGCATCCAATCCACAAATAATTGCTTTCTCCTCCTGTGCATAATTCGTAAACTTGTGGGTTTGACTGATCGACATCATCCTTTCAGTCACTTTTTAAGACATGATTTTGCATAACTTTTGCATTAGTATTGCAATTCCGCATTGTGCGGGGTAAACTGAATGTTAAGGATTGAAGGACTTCATTCGGATTTGGATAAATACATCCATTATTGATGTGACGCATTCAAGTTCGTTTCATACCTTCTTAGATATTTTCGTAGGTTGTATTTGATGTGTGATATTTCTTCATGTGATCGCATCCTCTTTTCCAAGGAATGTAGTTGAAAGCTGTAAAAAAATTGTACAAAACTTTTCCTTGTTTCATTGCATTTGTTCAATTTGACGGTTCAATCGTCAAAATTAACAAGTGCAATCGTTCACCGTCACGATTGCCCAATTCAGCCTATTTTTTACTGAAATAAATCTACAGTTATAATATCCTGTGTAAATGACACACTTATGTTCTCCTCACTTAACTTTAATTCCTCCAATTGTGAAGGCTGAACGGAGGAAGTTGAAGGGAAAATATTCACGTGTGTACCTCTGTGTCTGTCTGTGTGTAATGTGTATCTACTCCTACTCTGGTGGGAATAAATTGTTTGGTTGGTTGAGTTGCTGCTTGAAGCTGTTACAATTCTGCATGCCATTTAGCAATGAACGCAGACCAGCTTGTTCTTGTTTGTACTTGTCCTGCCCCGTGACGAGTATCATTTGCATACAAAAACTACGCTCTTTGTTCAATCACCCACGCGTAGTGTATTGTTGCTCGTCTCTGATAAAGCCATAGAGAACTCCATGAGATAAGAGATAGCGGGATTGAGGATAGCTTGAGGGAGTAGATAAGAGTTGTGTGCTTTCGTTTGTTGTTTGTCCTTTGAACATTCTTTGCCCGAGTTTTGAGTTGCTCGTTACTCATTTTTATCTTCAATCGTTTTAATTTAATTTTCAGCTACCTTTCAACCGATTTTAAAACTTCTTGCAAGTTTACAACGACCGTCAAGATGATGGACGGAAATTGGCAGTTTTCGGACAGTAAAAACGAATATTAAATTAACTTAATTTATAGAAGTTTTTGGTGCTGGATTCCGTATTCTGGATTACGTGCTAATTTAATGTTTATTTTCAAATCACAGGGGTTCCGGGTGTTCCTGAAGATGCCAGTGTCAAAATGGCACGGAATCGGTTTAAGAACGTGCTCCGACACATGCAACTCCAGGATAGTTACATGCACGATGATGAGAGCGATAGTGATACTGATGAAGGTTTGTTTCTAATTTTGATTTGGAATTTGGACATACATTGGTGATTGGAGTTTAGTTAAGTTTAAAGTCTGTACAGAAATGTAAGTACGTATTACATTTTGGTTGTATCGTACATTGTTTTCGGTTGTGTGGTGTCAATGTCATAGTCATTATGTTGTTTAACTCTTGCTTTGAGTAGGGCGGCAAGGTTCCGGCCGTTTGAGTATGCGGTACCCGTCTGGGAAAAAGAGGTCAAAGTCAGATTCTACCAGTGATGCACCTAAACCACAAACATCTTTTGTGATGAAGTTGTTTGATAGAGGTGTTGATCTGGCTCAATTTGATGAGTCGACCCCCTTATATCCTATCTGCAGAGCTTGGATGCAAAATAAACCTCATAAGTACGTTTTTTCTTCCATATTTATAATTTTTATTGTGGAGTGTAAGTCATCATTATAATCAGTATTTCAATTTACTCTTTTGTTTATAGCCCACGTGGTGCCAGAGGGGAGGAAGATAAAGAAGAAGAACTACTAAATGAAATGGAAATGCACGGTGAATCTTCAGAGGTTCACCGTTTACCTCCTCCAGACCCACTGCCTTGCGATGATTACGGAACTCCAATCTCGGTTCGTATTCCTCCCCCACTACCAAAGGACAATGAGCCTTTCTGCATTAACTACGTAAGTATTCCCTTGGAAATAACCTGTAATTAAAACCTCCAGTACTATAGAAGCATTTTGTTCCCATGCCAATGCTAACGTTTACTTGTAATCTTCTGAATTTTAGGATGATGATGCTGCTCCGTCGCCAGCAGTCTTGTTTCAAAACCATTTGGATCGATGGAATTTAATTCGTCAGCGCTGGAGGGAGGCTAGCTCTTACAATGAGGGTCGATACGATTCCAGTTTTAGTATACTTCGTCAGATTCACGACAGGTAATTAAATACTTTAAGATGATGCATTTTCGATATGTTTAATTGCCTTTCATAAAAAATTTTTCCCTACAAACTCAAATTATACGACGCTGTTTTTTGTTACAAATTACAGGGTCAACGTCAATTCTACTACTACTACTCAGTAAGAATATTTTCTTATTTCGACTCTTCATTCAACTTTAAATGCTGTTTTCAAAATATTGATTTCTGACGCTCTTAAAACGTTTCTAGGGTGGAACTTCCATAAGGTGAGGGAGAATATGTCTTGGCGAAAGGCCTAGATAATGAAGCATATATGCCATCCACTTCGGGTTGAACATTAGCAGCGTATTATTGTCGTTGATACTCGTCATTTTCAATTGTTTAGTTTTCCCAATTTGTTGAAGTTGATAATGACACATCGTAAGTGTGTAAAAAAAGTTGTTTTTATTTGCCAGCAACAGAAGAAGTCGTTAACTAGTTGTATTCATTAGGGTAATAAATATTTTAGTAGATTGTTAAAAAAGAACTTGCCTCAGAGGCCGTATATATAGCACAGTGTTCTTGTTAGTTTGACAAACAAAACGATGTGTATATAAAGTTATACCATGTCGTTACATAGTTACATTTACGGTAAGATTACTTTGTGCAGGAATAGTAAATGGTGTTCGGTATATCGACACAATCTTGAAGATTAGATGGTGAGGTTGCTGAAGGTAGTTTTTTTTATAATATTATGCGAAATTACTTTTATATAATACAATTTTTTTATTTTGAAAAATAAAACTGAGCGTCCCCATTATGTTGAGGGGGCAATGTCTCTCCGAAAATTGCTTGCGTGTTGTTTCGATTTCGAACCAATGAAGGGTTTGAGTGCATTAGTGAAGGTTTCCTAGGTTTAAGGGGTAGAGGGTCGCATTGGTTTTTCAGAACTCCTAATGTAGAGGGGGCCGTTGACATTGTATTTCGTAGGGCAACTATAGCTGCATCTGATTGTGGGCTTTTCAGTATTGGAGGTAGTGTTGCAACTGCTTGTTTATAATCATCGGGAAGCATTGACTGCAAAGAGTTCCTTCGGCTTGTAAGTTCCCTTTGCTGAGTCACTGAAGAGCTGCGCTGGCGACTAGAAACAATAGTATATGTATCACATTACAGTTTCCATTTTATTATTTGTGTAATTAGAAACACTGTTGCATTCTGATTTGCTCACCTTGGCTTCGCATATTGGTTTGGAGAACTTAACAATTTTGTCTGATACATTGAAGGTGTCACCTGCATGAAAGAAATTGAATCGTTAGAACTATTGCATGGTACCATTACTAATACTGTTGAGCTTTAGTTTCTTACAAATATAACCGTACCTGAATAGGCACCACTTTTATGGTCTCGCCTTGGCTCAGATTTAATTGTCTCTGAAAGAATAATGTATAATTTTATGTTTGTATTTTTGGTCTATTTATATTACTTTGCTGTGCAGACATATGATATATGTGTATAGAATTTGACTCACTTCTAGATCTTCTATTTTTACTTCTTGTACCCGAATTTTTGTCTCATAATGGTTTTGAACCCATTTTAATTCTTCTATCATTTTTGTTGCGGACTCAAGCTCCAACTCCAGTGTCCGGTTACGAGCCCTTTCAATCCCTCTATTTCTGTCTTTATAGCAGTCCGGTGAGGTTAAAGTTAACTGCAAATATAGGCATAAAAAGTATTAGTAAAAATACTACATCCCGAAGCCAAAACATTTATCTTTGATTGACAGTCAAACTGCGCATCATGTTTAGTTGTTTAGACAGATAGCATATTATATATATTTATTATGGCTTGATATAAATCGATAAATTGACTTTACTAGAAATGGACAGGGGTGACACTTACATAATCCCCGTCTATTATTTCTATTCATCAGGTTAAACAAATGTTGTCCCTTATCCAAATGCAGTTTAGATGACCTTATGATAAAACCTGGTGATTACAAGGGTAAAGGGTATAGTATATATGAGATTGACTCCTACTTCTAACTTGTATCCTTGCTATTAGCTCATGTCACCCAAACATGAATGCGTGCTTCCAAAATTATTGCTTTAGGGAAGGCGCTGCTACTACAGGCAATTTACAGCTTTTGTTACGTAAGCTGTAACAAAAACCACAGCCTCAATGTCAACCATGGACATTGTCACGCAGACAAGCGGAACTCATCGACAATGTGCTGAAGAATTGTTAGACTCACATACAAACCATTAACCATTCTTTCTCATCTCGTTAATTTTTCATTCATCAGATTGCTAGGGCCATAATAACATCAAAATAATACTTTTTCGTATATGGGCCACATACTATGTAACTGACTATGAGCAAAACTGCTTGCCTAGATATGTCCTTAGAATACGTCGCAAAAACTCGTGCTTAAGTGAAGGTTAACCTTGATGATGCATACCTAAACCTAATGCCAACCTGGAACAAAATGAGATTGAATTGATGTACCTCAGAAAATGATTTTTTTCAATATAACCCATCAAATTGTTTGCTAAATTGCTAGCAAACCGTGACGTGACACTTTAATTGTTTCTTGACAGATTTCTATCGTGTTTCTTATTATACTTAAACATTAAACTTTGCATGCTTACATACAACTTTCACTCACCGTATTTCGAAAGGTGCAGTCCTTAGGATTTTCCAATGTGGGCCCACTATGATGTAGGATGACATGTATTTGAAACTTTAGGTCTGAAATTAAAAGAAAGTATAACACCTGTAAAATTGGTTCTCGAGTAATGAGCAATTATAAGAGCTTCGTAAATAATTGAATGAATGTCTTTCAAGTTTGCATAGGGCAATTTTAATCGGACAGACTTGCACCTGAACGTCTGAGTCTACCTTGAGTAGCGAGCTTTCTAAAGACATGGCACTCCTCTCATTTTAGTAGCTCCTCCATCCAGGTTTCAAGGTACATACGTCATTTCGTTATTTCTGCGATTCATTTGACTGATTTAAGAAGAATAATCGACGCCACCAAATATGGATACGTTTCTTGACTCGTATTATAAACTATTATTAGTCAATAATTATTAGTCATCGCATCGTCAATACATTCCAGGTTGAAGCGACTGGTTTTACATGCAATATCCCTTACTTGCAATGCAGCATTGCAGTTGGGTTTAATTATTTACTCAGGGTATCAGCATTGCTGCTGAAGTCGTGAGATAAATTTAAGTACACATGTATGCTCTAATTCTATGCATTTTCTTGAAGCTACTACGAATAATGTCATGTCCTTCCTTTCTCATGTTTCTCTTGTGCAGTCACTAGTCATCAATATCTTGTTTCCTTCTTATTCCTGTACACACACTTGTCCTCATGTATAATGAACCCAATTTCTCACCAGGACTAAAAAAAGACGAGCCACCAACTCTAATTGAAACCGTGAGAAGACGGTGCCTGATAGTGCTGGGCCATGAACTTTGATTTTTACAACTTTTCCCTTTTTTCTACTCCCATATTTGAATTCACATATTTTTTCCCTTATAAGACTCATCCCAGCCCATCTCCTATTGCATGTGAGTAAGAATGTGGCATTAGTTCGTCCTAAATTAACACAAAGTTTGCCTAGTGAAGCAATCGATCAAACGTGTCACACACAAGTGTGATGATAGCAGCCGGCTGCCACACAAGCTTAAGCTTATGCATGTTTCACGTCCTGGAATGACTATGCAATGTTAAGTATGCTATGCTTACAGCTACCAACTCGTCAATAAAATGCAGAATATCGAGTTATCAACGTAATAGAATATGATGAGGCTCACCACATCACTCCTACTTGCTTATCAAACTTTAATTGGTGGAAACACAAAACCCACGTCATAAAAGTAGAATTGTCCTTTTACCATGAAAATGACATGCTCTTCGTTATATTGAAAACATTATTAACTTAATTGATTTAAAGAGGAGATATCTGTAACAAAACATTCATTGTAAAACGATTGTCATTTACAACTGAGAAGGTTGAAGGTTGCACGTTCCTAAATTTTATTATGAAAAATTGAAAGTATCACTTATGTATGTACTCACCAGCATTTTCATGTTTTAGTATACGAATTTCTTCATGAAGTGCTCCTAGTATTTCATGTTGCTTATCCTGGAGAAAGGATATATAAGGATCCGTATACACATCTCGCCTCTCGACTGCACTGCAATTATTGCGACTATTGGTTTTATTGATTGACTTAAGCTTAAAACGTCGTTCCGACTGATCATCACTACTTCCGCTACTGCTAATCCGCTCTACATCTCCAAACACGTCATCGTAGTAAGCCCCATAAGTACCAGTTACTGGAGTGCACGGCACCTTCCCAAAACTCATGACACCACCACCACCATATAACTCATCATCCATCATGAAATGTTTGTTGATAAATGGTGTAAACTCTTCGATAAATTTTCCAAGCGTTAGGTTCCAGCTCCACTCTCAGTCCTGCTTAATGGATTCAGTCTTACACTGGACACTAGTTAAACCATCGTGTTTGCTATGCCAAACAATGAGCCTGAGACTAACTATTACACATGATTATGTTGATTGTTAAGCATTTTAACTGCAAAGTTAGCAAAAACAAACAGTCACAAAATTCATGTTTTCAGTATGTATGTTTCCACACTGCCAGACTATCACGCAAAAGAATTTTGTCTCTCGGTTCAGTCTTTGCACTTACAACTTATGTATCACAACAAAACTCGGACTTTTATAGAAGCCCTGAACACTCACAAGCGGATGGGAAAGCGTGTTCAAATTTTTACGCAGGAGGATTTGCTTAATTATAATTTACTATCTATTATAACATTAACTTACAACAGAAGTGAGTAAAAACCTTAGAAGAAGTAATATGCGTGATGTACTAATAAGCTTCAAATTTTTACTATTCAGTTCACACATACCGTCTAATACGAATATACTCACGTACAAAAACTAACAATTGATTTTATTTGCCAATATCGACTTGTATATGCAAGCCAAAAAATTGAAAAAGGAAGAGACCAAAAGTAATGTGAGGGACAGAAGGAAACATTTTTATGATGATGATTCACCCACCGTAGCCAAGAACAAACTGTGCGCACACCTCTTGCCACCCATTTAATGTCTGGGTATGAAGGAATAAAAACTTTGGTTCAAGTTTGAAGAAGAGCAGCGGTGGGACTCCTTTTTTTCTATAACCGTTGCTAGTAATTTATCATGCATAATTGCTAACGCTTTCTCATACGTATATATCAAAGCAGAGCTACAATGTTCACCCACTGTATGTATTCTCCATGTAGTTTAAGTATGTAAAATGCTTTCTCTCTCTCTCATGTCTCTGAACAACGACATGAAGTTTTACTTTACTTTTCACATGCACTGTTAAAAACTAACTACATGTACAATGGGCTTGAATGTACTTCTTTGTCTTGTCCAAATAAAAAAAAAATTTCTCATTCACTTCTTTTCCCTTTCCCCACTTTTATTTCGATTGAAGCCTGAGCTCGAGCTCTGTCAAATCAAACGGAAATAGCTATGTAAGCAAAAATATATATTTGGGGGAAGTAGAAAAGAATAGAGAGCACTTTATGTGAAGGTCTCTAAATTGCGTGATGGACAAAAAAGTATGCATGCATTAATAGAATATAGAGAGAAAAAGGAAATTAATTGAGCTCGTCCATCCGTTTCAACTTGGACAAGAGTGGCCTTGCTTTTTCAGTTTCAGCTTGCTTTCCCTTTATTACTTCTTAACTAAACATGCTGCTCTTTTACCTCCGATTATAATGAATGTTTTATGTACTCAAACTCAATGCTCTCTCATAACATACAACAGTCATAACATGTATGTAAAAGGATTGAATATATTATTGTCAAAGCGAAAATTACCTATGCACTTTAGTGTGTTGGTTGATGTGCTCCTTATCGCCTACTTTTCCCTCGTGTGGAATGGGCAGAAAAAATAAGATAAATGGGAACACGAAGGAATAGATATTTATTGTATTCCTATATTCTTTCACCATTCAACTCTGGCTTCCTGAATCACAATAAGGAGTATCAGGAAGGACAAGGATGTAGCACAAAATAATGCATTTTCAAGTATCACATATTATGCTGCTCAATGTAAAGTCCATGAAATAATTTCTTCTCCTATTTCGGATTTCTAGAGATTGGGGTGGGATTGTAATGTGGCATTTGGGACAATATTATGCTTAGAGAAAGGTAGTGTTGGGGTGACAGGTGGTGGTGTGTGTGTGTATTGATCCAACTCGACTCACTCTCGATACATCTTTTATGATTTATGCAGACTTTAATATAATTTAAATTACAGAATTGCTTACATAATATTCCCTATTAGCTTCTGTTAATGGATTTGATTGCATAGCGTGACAGTCATCAACAACTAATCATCCAATTTCAACACATGATTTTCTTGCAATCAAAATGCAAAACATTTTGAAACCTTGAAACATTTGGTAAGTTATTTGCTGCTTGAATGTTGTAGTTTAATACAGTGCAATCATTTGAATGTTTAACCATTAAGCTTCTATCATATGTACTCAATAATTTTATTTAAAAAAGCGTACTAAAATTGACAAATGTTTTCTTGTGTTACATACCCAAACGTACATTTCGCTGGGAGACATGGCAATGGGTCTCGAAATGTAATACATGGTAACTAATCTAGTTTTGAATTCTCGATAAATGATTCAGAAATCAATGAATGATTTTAGTGTGTGTCCTGCAAATTAAACTCTATTTCACATTTGGAAAACATTCATGGCCATAAACTTGAAAGAATAAACACTTGGTCATGATACGAGTGGTCAATTTAATGTTGGATTTGAGGACTACTCATTTACTGAAATCTTTATTGGAAATGATGGGCCATTGTAACAGTAGCCTTCGACAGAGTTTTTTTTAATGCCCTCTTTATTCAGTCGTAAAACCATGCTCTTGTTTGCCTTTTACGTTTTCATCAACCTAAAAACCGACGACCCGAATTTTTACACAGAAAAAAACGGGGTTTGATCGTAAATAATTAAGGTGTACTTATTAATTGTCTTTCGTTTTGACATGATATGACTTTCTTTCAGGCTAATGTAGAAATAGCTTGATTGCGACCGGAATATGTATTTACAAGCCAATGACCGTATTTATCATGTTGTCTATCGTTCCAGTGGGTTCTCCGCATTGTACTCTTGATAATATTGAGGTAGAATGTAACTTTCTCCAACTAGCTACGTATTAAAGTCATTCTACTGTAAGTATTTGTGACTTGACTTGAGTTTCCTTCATTCCGAATCAGAAGTATGACAAACGTGGAAAATTTTATTTGATCCATGAAGCGTAAACAAGATATCCTATCCCATATCTGATAACATTGATGATATGAAAATAATTATAATGTCAAGTGTAGCAAATCTAGTACTATGCTTCGTCTTCGTCGCTTGAATCAACTTAATTTTGTATTACAATACAATACAATGGAATGAAATGTTTGGATGCTCTATATTCCATGGCATTTGTAGTGCACAGTAAATATTGATGATGCGAAAAGTTGTAGGAATAAGATTGTATATGCACTATGCAATTTCTGATGCACGTGCACATGTATTATGAACACAATATATGTATACGAGTATAACAAACTGGAAGGGACATAAATATAAGGATAAAATTACATTTTTGCGCATAAAAAATGCTGTCAAAATTATGTGGGTTGACAACGTCAAGGCATTGCTACGTAGTCGTTCAAAATTAGTCAGGCAATAATCATAGGAAATGCATTTTTGATGGATTGAAGATAAGTAGATCGAAATATTTTTATATTTTGATAAAAGCTATCATTTTTTTTAACTTCACCAATTTTATGAGACGGCATAGCTACTAACTTAAAAATTCAGGAACTAAGAGCTGGACACGTAAATGTGATTATGTTATGATTGCATCGCCATTCGCCCTGATAATTTAACATACGATATATAGAACAGGAACAGAAGCATCTTGTTACTTCTATTTCCTAAAGAAATACAGCATGTGACATGCTCAGCTTCAAAATAACATTTAAATACATACATATGATGCAACAGAGTTGGAATTTTTTTATGAGGATTATAAAGAGGCTTGTTGCGTCACACAGAACATTTTTTTATCGGTCCGCCCCTCAGAAGGTCAGAAGGGTCACTGATTCCTTGCTATATTACTTTCTGATTTTCATCCGCTCTTTGACAGCTTATGGTTGCACAATAAGCCGCAAGATTCAATATCAATGATTTTCGTGAACTGGATTTAGATATCTTGTGCACCTGCTTATCATTTTCATATAAAAAGCACAGTGCACATTAAGTCACGACTCCAGTCCAGAAATTAATTTGGTAGCGAAGTGGAAGGAAGTTTCCAAAAGTTCTTTTCAAATTTATTTCATAGCTTTTTAGCTTGGAACTTAATAGCGCTGAATTATATTTTAATGTGTATAGCAGTGATCAGTATTGGTATCAGTTGCTGAGTGATTTCAGTTACAAGCACCCGCCCACTCTTGAAATAATATCCTAATTTCAAGCTTTCCTTATCTGTTTTGTTTTCATGTCAAAGCTTGAATAACTAATGACGTTGGACACTCAAAAACTCAAGCTAACAAGTTTCCTGCAACGTGTTTTATAGCATTTTCTTACAACTCATTCTGGCGAGTGTACGTGTTGTTCTCATATCTAATTCCATTGCTTTACATATCTATCTACGCGTAGTAATCGACTCAGATAGCATTGCATATAGATAGTATCCAAAAGCACAGACAGACTAGTTATTGAAGGTCATGACAGCTGCTACTGCTCCTCTCGCAAGCTGGATAACAGCTCCTTCCAGATTACGGTCTGTGCTCTCTTGTCGTTCTCACCTACTTCGTTTCTCTCTCTCTTGTCAACCCAGATATAACATGTCTTCCTCAGCTTTTCTCGTTAATGATTCGAAATACGGATTTCTGAAACAACTTGGACTTTCAGAAAAGAATGCTGGTGTCTATGATGGAGCATGGAAAGGATCTGGTGAGGTAGGTACACTCATCAAAACACTTTAAACGTGATAGACCAAAAAAAGTTTTAGCTAAAAATAATAAATTTCGTATAACGTTCAATGAAAATCTACAGGTGGTCACTTCAGTGAACCCATCCAACGGCAAACCAATTGCTCAGGTAGTACAAGGTACCCTCCAAGAATATAATGACACTGTTGCCAAGTCCAACCAGGCTTGGAGCAAATGGGTGGACATGCCAGCCCCACACAGAGGCGAAATCGTACGTCAAATTGGGGACGAGTTAAGAAAAAACTTGGAGCCGCTTGGAAAGCTTGTCTCTCTGGAAATGGGGAAAATTTTGCCCGAGGGAATTGGTGAAGTTCAAGAATATGTCGATATTTGCGACTATGCTGCAGGACTATCAAGAATGTTGGAAGGAAAAATTTTACCTTCGGAAAGACCCGGTCATGTGTTAATGGAACAGTGGAATCCACTTGGAACTATTGGAATCATTTCAGCATTCAACTTTCCTGTTGCCGTTTACGGGTGGAACAATGCTATTGCATTGACATGTGGAAACACAATGGTATGGAAAGGAGCACCAACAACTCCGCTTTGCTCTGTTGCCACAACGAAAATAGTTGCGTCTGTGCTCGAGAGGAATGGGCTTCCTGGTTCAATCTGCGCTCTTGTTTGTGGGGGAGCTGATATTGGAAATGCTATGGCTAATGATAAACGACTACCTTTAGTGTCCTTTACTGGAAGCACTCCTGTGGGAAGTAAAGTTGGAGTTGCTGTTCAAAGTCGATTTGGGAAAAGTCTTTTAGAACTGGGAGGTAATAACGCGATCATTGTTGCTGATGATGCTGATATTGAGATGGTTGTTAGAGCTACGGTTTTCGCTTGTGCTGGAACTGCTGGCCAACGGTGCACTACGACACGGAGATTGATTCTTCATGAGAAGGTATACTAATGCTAATGAAAATTAAAAACATTCGTAAAAAGTTTCTATGACAATGAGAGTAAAACTGAAATGCATTTACACCAGGTCCATGATGAAGTGGTTGCCCGACTTGTAAAATCCTATGGTCAAATAGTAAGCAGGATTGGGGATTCCTTGGAACCAAACACGTTGCTTGGTCCCCTTCATTCAAAAGTTGGGGTTGACAATTACATGAATACCATTGAAGAAGCTAAGAAACTCGGAGGAAAAATTGAGTTTGGTGGAAAGGTAGAGGAAACTACCTGTTTTTATATTTTACAAACATTTTTCTTATAAAATTCGAAATCAATAATTTTTCGATTATATTCCAGGTTATTCCAAGGGAGGGTAACTTCGTAGAGCCTACCATTATTTCAGGCCTTCCGGCTAACAGCCCTGTAGTAATGAGGGAAACTTTTGCACCAATTGTGTATGCACTTAAAGCTTCCAGCATGGATGACGCTATTGCCATCAACAACTCTGTTGAGCAAGGACTTTCCAGCAGCGTTTTCACTCAGAATATTGCTAATATTTTCAAGGTAGCTTTAAATATAAAACGTGCTGCCTATTATAATCTTAGTAGTTGTAAAAGAATCTTTGTATAAGAAATGCTGTGACTGAATTTAAAAAAATATATTTTTTCATTTGCTTAATCCTTAGTGGCTTGGACCAAAGGGTTCTGACTGTGGCATTGTCAACGTAAATATTCCAACAAATGGAGCTGAAATCGGAGGTGCCTTTGGCGGAGAAAAAGCAACTGGAGGTGGTAGAGAATCTGGATCTGATTCTTGGAAGCAGTACATGAGACGTTCAACTGTAACAATCAATTACACGAAAGAGCTTCCACTTGCTCAAGGAATCAAATTCGAATAACTTTCTCTTGATATTCTGATGCTTTCATAAAATACGAATAATAAACATTTTTGTATTTATGATGAAAATTTGTATATGTGCTAATGAGGAACCTTTCACAAAATTGTTTAGTTTGATTTAATCTTTTGCCTGTTAAAGATAAAGTAAGTTCAAGTTTTTTGATGATAAAATATCTATGTGCGTAATTGACGATAACTTTTTCTTTGCTCTCAATCATAAAATCATAATCATTATGCATCTGAGAGGAATAAACTTAACAGAACTAATTACTTTGAATGAAAATTAGTTTTTAATTCAAGAAACAAACAAACAGTTTACAACTTACGCGATATAACAACAATTAAATACATACTAGTTTCGCTAATACATATGCTGCTTCAGCTTGCTGCTGAACTCAACATTTTAACAAGATAACTTAATTTCGATTTGTATTATTAAAAGTCTTTTCTAGTCGTTCACACCCTTTGCACTTTAAAATTGATAGTAAACTATTACTATTATAGGCACTTTACATTACAATCTCATCACTACTCATATCCGACTACTTATTAAACAGATAACTACTTACAAACAACTGGTATTTTAAAATCAGATTGGTACTGAATTATTATACCGAAATGAAACTGGAATCGGATGTTCCGTTGTGAAAGGGCAAGTTGAAACGTTGACATTTTATATAAATAGCTGCCACCTGCAACTTGTCAGTGGCTTTGTTATATTAGTTGCCATCATCACACTAACTTTTTGGGGCAGATTACCACTTAACACTAGAATGACTACTGTAGTTGGAACGAAATTGTATGGGATAGATAAGTACTCGCTAACGGTGACTGGATATCTTTAAGACAATTCGGTTGGTTGTTTTTAAGTGGTGGTTTGCATGTGCATGTAATCTGCCCTTTAAAGTAAAAGTGACTATAGTCTAGTTGCATACTTTAGTAATCCATAATTTCATCTGTATCTCAGTAGTTAGGATAAAGAACTAAAATAGTTTAAATCTCAACGTAACCTTAGGTTAAAAAGAACTTGCATTGCTTAATTTAACTCCGTTCGTAATTTAACTAGAACGTGTAATTAAATAACTTCGACTTCAAGCAGAACTGCTAAAAACCTGATGCCATGAGTAAAGAGCTTCGATTAACGATCGTAAGTAATTGTTAAGACATAAGCACACATTTACAGAATTTCAATGAACAACACAACAACGACGATATTGAAAACTATACTGCGGTTAAAAGTTCGATTACTCAGTAAAATATAATTAAAATTAGATAAAAAGAATAATGTGGATTGGAAGAAGAGGGTAGTTAAAAATTGTGTGAGTGTATCCGACAACGCAACCATAACGAGTTATATAAAAAAAGTAATGCGCTTATAGAATAAGAACTTTGCTAATACTTTTGACAATAATTAATAATATAATAACTAGTTGCTGAAAAGTAACGTTAAAGATGAATGCTACCACTAAAAAGGAACTAGCAGATTTTAAAATCTTATAGTTTGACTACTAATAATGCGCTTTGTCTTTTGCCTCGCTATTCGCATTAAAGCTAAATGTCTGAACACATGATAAAACGAACTTAAAATCTAGTAACTTGGGGTTATAACAGCAATAAATTACATAATGTGCATGTCTTTGAAAAAGGCTGTATGTGGAGGCTGCATTGGACGTTCATGGTTTAATTGTGACATGTGTAAGGTCACTTCAAGGAAAAGCTGCCGATTCGAGTTCTAAATAGAAAAAACATAAACTACTTAAAAAACTTTCATATCAATCAATACAACGACTTACTATTTATTAAGAAGAGCAGGTTTTTTTAACTGGTGTGCACTCACCTCCTTTAGTATTTTCAGAGATCGGTGATATCCACTTGCTTGAGTTTGATGTAAAGGCAAGTAGAGAAAATCACCCCGATAATCTGAAAACATTAAAATAGCCTCAGTTAAATTGGAAAAATAGATTATAAAATAGTATAATAAAAACGAAGATAGTTTTAGATTTCTTTCTCACTTGTAGAATACAAAGGCCAAGTCCAGAAATTGTTAAGTATCCCAAGTGATTCCTCACAGTGTCTGAAAGCATATGAATGCACCCTGTATAGTAGATATTGGATGGATGATCCCGAACACCACAGCCAGTCCCTTCCGTTTTGCAGCAGGAGTCTGGTACCTTATTTGTTCCAGCGAGTCCATCCAACAGCCATCTGCTTTGCATCCAATCCCTAAACAACAGTAAAACTTAGTTTTTAAACGAGTTTAAATCAATACACAAATTGGTTTTAAGCTAATACATTTTATTTTTGCGTACTCATATGAATTTGCACCGCAACAGTGAAACTCTCGCTGCATCTCATCAATTGCTCTAGTCTTTGGTGCATCATCAACTGGCTCTTTCCCATAGTTCTCAATAAACGTTACGTTCAGCCTCGTCTCCAACTCTTGATAAGCCTGCTCCCGATAAATGAACGCTAAGCTGCCAGCCATCACTTCCAACAAGAAGATAAGGAGCAGAAGCAATATATAAACGAACAAATAGCATCGATCACTTTTCGCAATTCCGCAACATCCAAAGACAGCAGCAATCAGACCCAGAGCACCCGCTGCCAGAAGTAAATAGCTTGTCCATGGGTATCTAACATCAGATAACAACGAAATAAACCCGTGTTCCGCTAACACACTCCAAACTGCAACCAATAAAACGGCGATGGCTCCACAAAGAAAGAAGAAGTTAAAAATGTAGAGGTAATTCCTCAACAAACTTTTGGAGCACCATCCCTCACTCTTCTCGTATTTTCTGTTGCTCATCATTTTGTTATAATGACAAAAAAAATCATTAAAAACTTAGCTGTTATGTAAATAAAAGTAATTTTAAATGATTTAAAAACAGGAATTCCAAAGGAATTATGTCATCAGACTCAAAGTTAGGTGCATTGAGAATCTTGAAAAAAGGGGAGTTGATTTGATTTGGTAAAGAAGAAGGATGTGAAGTGAAGAGGAGAGTGTAAATATTGTCTTTTTGATACAGCGTTCTTTTTAGAGAATATATACAAGAGGTATTCATTTGCTTATATAGGTCTTTTAGTGCATTTTGGAGGAGCGGAGAACATGATCATATCATTAGGCATGAGATATTGTATGTGGAAATGTCCTCTAGACTCACCACGGTACATTGCATTGTACACAATGCATAATAATATCAACTTCATGATGTGATGAGCGTGAACATGAAGTCGTGAACGTTTGCTTTGCAGAGCTGAGTAAGTAAAAGGATGAGTTTGCTTTGAGAGTTCATCTAGTTTGTGCATCTCATGATGTGGAAAGAATGTTAGATGTTGATGAGGTGGGAGGTTTCACCAAATGTACTTTGTTGTACACTAACACATTTGCTATGTTTTATTTTATGCTATTCATTTCTATAGGATCAAGTAAGTCAAAGCCACATTGCCAGTCGTAAAGATGACTTTTATGCAACTGAAACATACTATAGAGATATATAGTCCGCACGGAAGTAAGCAAAGGAACAGAACGCAGAACGTTCCATAAGAAAGGCATAAAGAAGCACTTCTGGTTGGAATCTTGTTTTTCTTTCAGAGTAGCGATTTCTTAAAACATACTAATAATAATGATACTAGTAGGAAAATGTTGTTTCGAAATACTTGATTAGGCATGACCTAATTTTGTTCATCTAGCCTATTGATATTATTTAAAAAAACATATTTGACGAATATTATGACGAATGACCAATTTGGCAAAGCCACTACTTCATGCAGCGAGCTTGATCGATTCACCTATTCAATTATAGCCTTCGCTATGTTTCAGTCTGCTAGATTCGACTTGATTAACAACCGTTTGTCGAATCCTACTTTGTACAAATCTGAGTAATAGGATTTCATGCGGTTGTGATTTGTGATGTATTTATTCGGAAATCATGTTTGAGCTACAAATTAATCTGCAATGTTTTTGAAAACGGTCATAGATGTATGTACGTGGGTCAGTTTACGGTGGTCTTTACACAACTGAAATAGTAGGCATGTAGCTTTCAAAAAGGACCAGGTTGAAAGATTGGAGTCAACGTGCAATTTTCATCTCGTGTTTTAGTATTGAAACAACTTGTTAACTACATCCATTAGTAACAGCATGATCTCCAATCTAACAATGCATATATGTGGATAGGCACGTAAGCAAGATGGATTATGAATCGTAGATTAAAGTATTAGTAAGTGACTGCTGGAATCGGCCGGCTCCTGCATTCTCATATGTGTATGCTGTTTGCTTCTTTAAATGAAGTGGTTTACGAGAACAGAACATCGTGGCATTCACAATGCTCATGATGATGATACTTTTGGTCGCAGCTGTCTGATATAAGGTTTTATGGGAATAATCTCATGTTACGTCCACTCAATCCCAATTCAGTCATGCCATGGTCACTGGTCACGCAACTGCAAAAGATCTCAATTCCAGGGTTACTAGGGTTCATTATACCAAGTACAAAATAGTCAACAAAGGGTGGTCTAAGCACTCCAGATTTTGAAGACGTTTTGGAATCCCACCTTGCGTGATAGCAAACCCTGTTCGAAATGTTTATAAAAAACTATTATAATATTGTAAACCCCAAAGAACTATTTATTAAGGATCGTTTAAGCCTCTTGAGACAACTTATCAAAGCTTCTGTTGTAAATATGCCCTTTCAGGTAATACTTATTCGGTTTCAAAAATCAATACAAGAAAAGAACTAAAGAACTGTGTCTTGTTTGTGGTTTCGAATAAACGAATAAAAATCCTATGTTTTATCATGTGTTTCAGAATCTAACATCTTTCGGAGCATTTCTACCATGTGAACGTCCCACCCCACAATTTAAAGAGATGCTCGCATCCGGCATAAGAGGGGAAGGAGGTCTTTGTGGTCATCTCAATAACTTCCTGAACCTCCACTTGCAAACTTTAGGGTTCGATATTGACCACCTTGCAGGATGTTTCCGACGAACTGGAGTGCCAAATAGTCATCAGCTAATCAAAGTTAGGATTCCAGGCTACGCTTTGAAATACCCTGTTGCTAATCCAATGGAGTCAAGAGAGAATAAAACATTTATAGTTGATGTTGGATGTGGAATTCCATTACACGAACCAATTTGTATAGAAAACCTACCTTACACTGGCCGGGCAGGAGGACTGGAATTTCGTTATGAAAGAGTGGATGAGAATACTTTACAAAGAGTTAATATAAGTGGAGATGCTATCATGGGAAAAGTAAGTGCTTGGCTTTCATCATAATAGAAAATGCATTTAGAATTAAAGAAAGTAGTAAAAATGTTTTATACTTTTAATTTTTCTCAGATGCCATCGTCATACATAAGTCCTCAGGATTATACAATTGATCTAACTCCCAGAAAATATGCTGACTTTCATGGGCCAGGTCATGCAATTTATAGCAATCCCCGCTCAGTCTTTCTTCACCAGGGTATTTACTGTTTTCGGTACTTGGATATTACAGAGGATGACTTTGAAATCGTTTGTGTGAGAGGAAAGGAGCTAATATTTATTACAAAGGAAACTCGACGAACTCAATCCTTTGCATCATATGCAGAACTTAAACCTACTCTACTCAAGTATTTTCCGATGATTAGTACAAATGATGTGGAATTGACGGTGAAACACTTTAGCATTCCATTTGAGGAAGCATTAAAGATGTCATCTAAAAAGCCATGACTGTACATACTTAAAACTGGGTTGAAAGTAACGCATTAAGATGTTTCTTCTCCCTCTTCTAAATGATTATTCAATAAATTGCGATGATAACAAAAATAATCCAGCTTCTTTGTGTTCACTACTTAAAAAATAATTTTAAAAGGTTTTTCTTCAGCACTACAATACGTAAGTGGCATTAAAACACTTTAATACACTATTCATTGTCCACTGCACAACATTTCGGAATACAGTTTGGTTATCAATTGAAGTACGAGGGAAAATTAACGCCCTATATAAAACCAAATTCAAAGTGAGTTAAGTTGTCACATTCATTTTGGCATCATCTGTAAAACGGCAAGGCTCTGAAAGAAGGAAACCATGAAGAAAGAAAAAGTTATCAAATTTTTAGCAAACACTTGCTTTCTCATCCCAGGCAACGTAAAGTCACCAAAGTCGTGGTTCTTAAGTTTTCTCTCTGTTTTAAGTCTAGTTGGCTTGGCACTTGCTATTTTAAGCTGTTTTCTGGAATTTCTTGGTACTGAAAAGCTTTTGCGAAGTGGTACAAACAATGGGACACTTTTAAAACATTTTAAACACACGCCTTTTCGCCCTGTAGCTTTTTGCATTAAATCTCAGGACACCAATACAGACACTAACGGTCAAACAGAAGGGAGTCCAGTAATTGAGACATTAGAAGAAAATGGGCCACCTGAAGACGGACCGCCGCCACGGCAACCTGAAGTCCTTGAGGATATTGTAAACACATCCTACCGAATTTTAATTTTCGCTGTTAATATCGTCCTCCGCCTATTTCTGTGGACTAGTTTTCCCTCAATTATTGAAATCCTGGGATCCCTCTTTACATTAAATGATGGTCAATCGGAAGTAAAAAACAATGCGCTATCTCGCATTTGGTATGACGGAGTGCAGAAATGGTCGAGCAGTGAAAAGACCTACTTGGTTGTTTTAACGATTTCCCAGTTGCTACGGGAGTTGGACCTAATTCTACAGTTTCACTGGTCACTATCGCGAGTCGGATTGAATTCAGTGTCAATTCCTTGCATCATATTTCAAGTTGCTATGGAACAAGCAAAGGTTTTATTTGCAAGGGAGCTCGTCCTTGAAATAATGACTTTCATTCTTCTCGTTGTCCTGAAGACATTTGTTAACGCGTTGTGGACCGTTGCTGGAAAATCGGAGGAAGTAGAAGATATTATCGAAATGGGTTCAAAGCTGGGTGGGAATGAGAAAGGGAAACAAAGTAAAGAATTTCTATTTGCGAAAGCCCAAGCAATCTTACTAAACTCTGAGAAAAGTATGGGATCAGCAGATGGAAACTTTATTTTGCCCGGTGGTGTGGCACCTCTCCATGAACAACTGAGGTTGGGAAGTGGTTACGAAGAAAATTCTGATCTAAGTATCATTTTCAGAGCACCTCAGCATGGAAGCAATAATGGGAAATCGTTTGAGAGGAGGGTGACTGTGGAAACTATTTATTCCAAGATGAATTTCATTGTTAACATGTATTTTGACTTGATGGCGGTTTGGGAAAAATCCTCAAAAATTACTGGGTTTGTAACGCTGGTTCTATTTTGTGAGCTGACTACCACGTTTTGTTTGAATACTTATATTACCTTGGATGCGGCTATGACGTTTGGGCTATTGTCTGGACTTGGCTCTTGCGGTATAATGAGGGCGATTTTGATTGTGATGAAGCTGGTTTTTGTATGCAATACAGCGCAGGAGTTAAGAGATATGGTAATAAAGAATTCACACTCGATTATAATCTACACATAAATATTATCTTATCGTTAGATATACCGGGATCAATAAA
>JAANSM010000028.1:0-81103 GCA_036850725.1 Orchesella villosa | reverse complement strand
CTCTAGTACATATACACCGCATCATTCCAAACATTGAAGCTGTTATCCAGGAAAAACAGCATCTCACTTACTTTCTGAAAAAAAAGCTGATCAGATGTGTTTCATTCGAAATTTAATGTCATTGAGGAAGACTCACGATATGGCATTCACTTGTGTTGCAAATGCGGAACAAAAAATGTATATAATGTATAAAACTCTTCTCAGAAGTGAAGGGTCAAAGGATAGAGAGGCACGAAAGCGTACAAGCGAGAGAACCAAAAAGTAAGGAATACATTTGGTAGTGTACATATGTATCTATTATGAAGAGAAAAGGTAGCTTTTTTGTTCACCGATGTGATGTTACATGTGTAATATTATGTAGGAGAAAAAAGGGAAAAGGTTTGTGCTTAAGGCTCCCCAGTGAGATTTTTGGGTTTTGGGACAGTTGTCGAACGCTGTAGGAGGGCTCTCACACCGAACCCTTTGTTCTTTTCCGGCTACAGAAAAGCACTGATCAAAAGTATGCACCCGCATATCTTTTGTCAACCACAAAAGCCATATATTTTCCCAAAGTCAATATGTAGTATATATATGAACAAAAATTATATTGCCGACTTCATGTTCCGAGTGAGAGCTTGACTGCCGTGAACATACTTCAAATAATGAAGTACATTTATATAAATATATTGAAGAAATATACATGCATTCATTCACTTTATATATATGTACTTTGTTATCAGCATGGTGGTTCGGCACATGGTTACTTTGTACGACATCTCATCACGAACCACTTACATGTAATTTAACTGTGTGTAATATCACCAAAAAATCTACATCTGAACAGTTGTTTAACAATGAGTCTCCTACCTCCTTTATTACATAATCATGTTCTTTTGCTGGAATAATACTTACTTAGGACGGGGACGGGATATATAGTTGACAGCCTTTCCTTGCTGGTCATCTCATCATCATTATTAGGAAGATTGAAAGAAACTCAGCTCTTGACCTCAAATGAGTAAATATGAATTGATACGTGGTGTATTTACATGTGTAACTTTTTAAATTGCGAAAGTTTCTTAGGACAGTGAAGCTGAAATATATTCCATCATGCTATTGTTCTCAAATACATTACCATTTTCATGTGCTCAAAGCACGAAATTGGATGGACGGTTTGGGGTGGGGAAAAGAAGGAAATTAGCAATTGAGCTTGGGCCATTGTCAGAAGTGAATTTTAACCTCCCACGATAATGGATTTTATTGAGACTATGAATAAAAGCAATGAGAAT
This sequence comes from Orchesella villosa, assembly GCA_036850725.1. Lineage (NCBI taxonomy): Eukaryota > Metazoa > Arthropoda > Collembola > Entomobryomorpha > Orchesellidae > Orchesella > Orchesella villosa. The sequence continues at coordinate 79,838 of JAANSM010000028.1, read as the reverse complement.
TACATTGTGAATTCTTTACAAAGCATCATTTTGCTCAGAGTTTATACAATACAGAAGCATCAAACACTAGTACAGAGCGGAACGTGGAAGGAAAGAAAATTGGTTCAAAAATCAAAATGCAAAACCAATTAGTAAGGTGAATGGGAAACTAAGTAGTATTTCCGGAATTACTAGCACAGTGGATTAATCGTTATGCAACTTAAGCTTTCATTATTTTGCAGAGAGCAATAAAGGAAACAGTTAAAATGTCTCTATTTCCATCCAACAAAATGAAATTGTTTATTCTTTTCATACCATCCTTTGAAATAAGGCATACTCACCATCAAAACACAACAGTTTGTATAACAAAACTTAATGGAAAACTATCCTGACATGGGGGGTATGGGTAAGAGAGTGAGTGGAAAATGACTTTTGCATCTGAAAATGTGGTTGGAGAGTGCTGAGTTGACACGTGTTAGAAAATACAATAATAGGGCCAATTTGAATTCTGGGTGTTGACAACAATTACCATCATTATCATTTCACAGAGACACGCACGCTCACATAATCTCAAGCGTGTAGTTTTGTGTACAAGTACAAAAAGTGTAAGCCAATTCTGTAGAAATGCCTTTGAGATAATATGCTTTTGTGTGTATGTATGTGAGGTTAGTTGGAGCACACACACATTTATGGGAACCACATGGCGCGTTTATAAAATTGACACTATGCCCCAAAACCAAGATTGACTAACTGTAGTTAAGTGTGAACACTAATAAAAAAAAGAAATCCATAAATATTATTAGCATTATCATCCTCATCATCACACCACTTCATCACCAACATTATGAAATGAAGCGACTACCAGTTTCATGGAGACCTTCACGCTGTTCTTGTCATTGGTTGGTCACATGTATTCACGTTGATTCGGTAATTTATGGCACGATTTCAAAATAAGCGTTACGAATTCTCCGCATCCCCCTTCACTTTGTGAATGCTTTGAAATGTACTTACTTACGTATTATGTGTTCTGCAATCCGACTCATAAGCCTTCTTGAGAAAGACAGAGATAAGGAGAGAGAGAGAGAGACCTGCCTTAATTTAGACACAACAGGTGAGTGAATGAATAAAAAAATGTATGCAAACTTAAAAACAGGTAGCAGTGGGCTTGTCACATACAAACTTTTAATAAGAAAATCTTTGATAAAAAGTAAAGAATAACCAAGTCGATTCATATCGCAAAATAAGTAGCAAGAAATTCTTGGGAGTTAATAAAGTTTTTAAGAGGATCTGATTGTGAGCCTGTTGGTAAACCAGTTTTGCTTAATAAAACAACATTTTTCTTAAAATCCAGGATACAATTGCTTTTTTTGGGTTAAATTTAGACGAGAAGAGGTCAGTGTCTATCACCATCATCATCACATCATAGAATCCAACCTCTTTTGCAATTGTAGTAACATTTAATCGAGCGTTCAAAGAATGTAAATGTTAATGTTGCGTCAGAATAAAATGTTAACTATATCTCACCTCAAATCTACCTTCTAACACACACGTTATTCATAGTGTTCATGTTTGGTGAAAAAAAAGTGGAAGAACAAAAAATAAGGAGACAAGTAATAGAAAAGCAACAATATTTTAAACCATTCATTATCACCGTTGGGGGTAAGGGTTAAAACTAGCAATACACACACACAATACATATATACATGTGTGTAAATTACGTATATAGTAACAACTAAAAAACTAGACACGTTTCCTCCATACAGGAACAATAGTTTGCACCATCTCTTAAGCATAGAAGAACATGAGTATTTTTTGAAGCAAGAAACATTCAACTCTTAAATTTTAGAATTTGACTTTTATTCTTGATGATTTTAGTAATATACCAAGTCATTTCAGTTTTCCTCTTAAAATACTATTTTCTCGTCTTTGATGTCAATCCAAGCGCACGCTAACGTTGTACTCAGCAATGTTTTTAGGTATAGCACCAACATAGAGGGAGAAAAATCCCATTTGGAATTGATTAGCGTGCTTGCCAAGCCAACAACTGAAATTTGGTGAACATGATTTTCATAGAGACCTATTCTCTTCCATTTTTTTGAAAGCAATATTATTTCGCCTCAAGTTATTGTCAAAGGGCATGCACTCCATACTTCACATGTGAGTATATATCAAGATGTGATTCACATACAAAACAATTTCCATCTACAATTCACGCCACGAAACATGGCTTGCAGAGAGAGAGAAAAAAACGAATGAATAACTTGAGCGGAATATGAAGAACGTATTATACGGAATAAATAGCACATGCTACACATTCGAAAAACACGGAAATATCATTTTACATACCATGAATTACAAATGTACCAACAGAGCAGGCAAGACGTCAAGTCAAAAGCCCATCTTGCAAAGTTTTTATATTTTTATTTTTACGATTCATTTTCGCCTTATGCATATTTTTGAAGGAGAGAAAAAAAAATCCTGAAAATCGATGAGTAACCCGAGTTGAATGACTGGCGTGAATAAAAAGTTTGTTTGAACCAACTTAGCTTTTCCCGTTTTAAGTATAAATATATTTTATTGCAAATATAAGCTGCATAATATGAATTGGTAAATGTTTGTGTCAATCTTTGGATGTACACATGCATTTTTTTGTGGAACAAAAACTAACGTCGAGTACACCCACATTACAATATTGTTTCTCATCCGTCTGTCGCTCTGTAATACTGATATTTTTGTGTTGTTTTTCTGTTAGGGTTGTGATAGAAAAACTTGAGCCTCTAGGCGAGCTCAATAATCTTTTCGTAAGCTTTGACAATCTTTTTTCTGAGACTCTTCCACTACTTACTACTATATTTGTGAATATGGTGTGTGGTGGAATGCAAATGCAAGCCATGAAGATGTAATATGCAGTTGGTAAGACTAGTCTAAAGTCTATCATATCATATTCGTAAAAACAAGTGCATTTCTCTCTCTCTCTCTTTCTCCGTCTATTCTATTTCCCGTCACCCGTCCCTTATCATCCACATCTGTATACATACTTTATATAAACGTATATAGATACACAATAGAACTATGAAGGAAAAGGGGGAGAATGCCATAACTAAATCTAAATCCACGGAAAGTCTCAAAGGAGGAAGGAGAGGAGAAAAATAAAAATAAAGAGAGACAGAGGAAAAGATATCTAGAGAATATCAGGAAAGACAGTGCAAGAGTAAGAGAGAGAGAGAGAGAGAATTTTTTGTCTCCTCCTTCGAGTCAAAGTCGCATCCCCGACCAGAAGAAGCAAGATACAGATAGAAAAACACTGACAAAAACTTGGTTTTTTATACATGCATATAAAATACGAATGAGCAGAGTGAAGCCCAGCAAAGCATGTCATAGGCTTTATGGAAAACCAGTAGAAGCGGAGGAGCAGCAGTGGAAACGGTGTTGTAAAAAAAGAGTGATGTGATGTTAAGATAGGAAAAGCATTACACATAATATCTAAACTGTATACACACACAGAAAGAGAGACACACACAACAACCAAGCAAGTATCTAAGTAGTTAGAGATATGCAGTTTCTGTCTACTTATCTTCTCTTTTCTCTTCGTATGCATACATGTGCCATATAATATTATCATACATAATATTATCTCCATCCTTTCGTGTTGCTTCTCTTTCCAGCTGTAACCCGAAAACGGTTGCCACACGATGTTAAACTAGCACTGCAAAACTCCATTTTATGATATGAAATATAAGGATTTCATAGAAGAAGCAGTATCAGTGATGAAATTGCATTACTGCAATCGATACACTTTATAAGGAACACATCATGACAAAGCTATTCCTAAGTTTGAGCGACACCATCAGTCACAAAATGGAAATGTATGTACATTTTTGATAGTATATTGTTTCTTGGATTTAATACGGACATATGTACTTATATGTGCAACTGAGAATAAATGACATTTCTTTCTCTACTCTGTCTCTAGCTCTCAGGATGAAATAGTGACATTTGAACTTACAGCCATTTTACAAAGACTAGGATCCGGAGCTTGGAAAAGTTATATGGTTTGATCTTTACGTGCATGTATTTATCATTGTGACTTTGTGAACTGAGGTGACAAGTAGAATTGCATTACGCACGTATGTGCTTGTATGGTTATTGGGAATACAAAGGGAGTTGGTGATGTTGATGAGTCGATGATGTGAAAGAAATGAAAGAGGGAGGAGGAGAACAAGACCAAGCAGAAATAGAAAGAGAGAGAGAGAAAAACTAGAAGCGAGTAAAATGACGATGGAAAAGGAACGGAAGAAGATTGCATTTTTTTAAGGGGAAATAAGATTAGGGCCCGCATGTTCCGCCTTCCTTCTTTTTATGATACATACTGTTACACTCTCGACTCGAAGAGGAACAACAAAACCATGTTATTATTTCATTATATTTGTACTGCACATTGAGGAGAGAGAGAGAGGGTATATAGGCGTAAGCATACCTTCTAATAAAAAAGAAAAGCACAAGAAGAGAAATAAAGATAGGGAGAGGAAAAGTCTGTACTTGATTTTTTGAGAGAATGAGATAGACTTGTTTCCACCTCGCCCTGTTTAGAATGTGATGTGATGTTTGACTCTACTTATATGTACGTATATTAAAAATATAGCTAGACATTTCGGAGTCTCTGTTTTATTCACTAGTATGTTTGCTTCGTTTGAGGAAAAGTTAGGATCATAATATTCCATGATTTTGTACGACATGTGATGTGGTGTGATAGGTGAAATGCAAGAAAAAGTACGAAAATGCATGAGAAATATTTATACACAGCTGCAGAGACTTCAATGTTTTTTTTCTAATTTCGTCTCTTGCTTCTCTTGTTTGAGGTACAGGTGCCGGATGTGTTTTAGGGGATATCAATGACAAAAACATGGTCACGTTGTACGATCCCGTCGGTGTCGAGAGAATTGTAAAGATGCTTACACGAAATGTACCCAGCTGATAAAGGAAAGCGGAATTCCTGAGCCTTCAGTTCTACATTTTTTTTCTCTTTTTTTTCTGCCTATAGCTCTTTCTCTCTGGAAGGCTTTTGTCAACGAGCAAGTTAGTCAAGACAATTCAGGCAGGTTTTAGGCACAACCAATGAATGCAGTCGTACTAGAAAGCGAACATGTCATGAGTGTTTTTTCTCATAACAATGGAGTGAGGAGTATGATATACATACATAATTCTACAACAGCACCACTNATGAGTGTTTTTTCTCATAACAATGGAGTGAGGAGTATGATATACATACATAATTCTACAACAGCACCACTATCATCATACTTTTCTTGACGACTTTACTTGCATTGTTGTGCGTTTGTCACGCCATCGGCATTCTAGATAATGTAGACATGGGGTGGTGTGGTGCATGAAGGAGAAACGGTGCGCAAAACCGAGGGAGAAAAAAATATAAAAAAAAACTTGGAAAGAGAACAAAAAGGACACCAACTTCCAAAATACTTGATTGGAAGTGAAGCTTTTTTTGGCGACCTCTTGAAGCTAAATAGTATTGTCAAACATATCATACAAATTTATATATATTTATATGTGAGTATATTACTCAAGGGTGATTGATAATGAATGCGATAAATATTGAACGCACTTGTCGTTTCTAAAAAAATCTTTTCCTCGAGAAAAAATGACGTCCATTCATTCATTCATTCATTATTTTTTTACAACGGCTAATGTAATCTCATTTTCCAGCCAAAAAATGACTGACTCCACTGGTAATCTGGAAGATTGAATGAAAATCATTGGGAAAAGGAGAGGACTGATGCAAAACGAAACTAAGCGAAGAGAACAATAATATAATATTATGCTATTATGAATTCCATTTTCACAACCAAAATCCTCGTGTGGTTCTTGCTGACTGAGGATGGTTGGTGGTGGCTCATACTCTGGCTTACCGATTTTCACTCCGCTGTGACTGTGACTGACTGCTGCTGTTGCTGCCGGACTGGTTGATTTTTGTGTGTATAAGTTGTATACCTTACCATATGGGAGATGAAGCGATGAAAGCATGTTTGTCTGACTGTTCTTGAATGCTGGCTGCTGAGCTCCACGCACATTTACTACTATGAAATTATACTATGTTGGTACATAATGTACTTATTAGTTAAGTTTTACGTCCATGGTAGGAGTGATACACACACAGATGTCAAAAACAGAAGAGAGAGAGAGAGAGAGAGAGAGAGACGATGAAGAAAACGAAAATAACGTGAAAACGAATGGGGTGGAGTTTTAACAGCTGTGTGTCGAAACAGTTTTCTCCGGGACCGACAAAACTACCATATCTACACAGGAATACGCTGCATGTCATAAAGTTACTTGCTATATAAAAATAAGTTTATACTTGTAACCTATGTACGTAGCATAATATCCCTTGTTATCTACACTTCTGTTGTCAAGGTCCTTTTTTATCTGAATGCCTCCAACTCCAGGGCATTTCATTGAATTGACGATAATAAAATAATGTAAAATCAAGTTGCCTTTCGAATGCAGTTGAAAAAATGGCAGAAAATATGCGAGCTAAAACATTAGTGGTTGTAAGTGGGTGTGTTTTGAATTTTTATTTTGGATTTGTGTTCTTTTAGAAATGACATAAGAGTAGTTTTCCCCTGTTACATTATGTTTAGAGGCACAGCGAGTACGTATTAGAGCAATAAAATGCAGAGAGGGTTCACTAAAATTTACGTATTGGGGCAACGAGAGACTCGGAAAACTGAAGTGATTCTAATAAAAAAAATGTCAGTTTATAGAGGAGCTATCGGAACTATTTTGAAACTTAAAACTAGCCTAAACAATGATGTATTATAAAATGAAATGACATGATATTCTGAATTTTTACGAGATGCCCAATAAAACTGCAATGAAAATAATTTCACGTTATATCAATTGGATTTTCCCAAAATCTACCATAATCTTCTCATTAAAAAAATTCTAGATTATTATTGGCATGTATTGAGCTCTCAATAATTCATTCAATTGACAGAAAAGGCAAACATGAACCTTAACGTCCCGATATATTTTTTCCTTAAATGGGCATAGCACGAACCGGTAGAATATTTTTTCCGTTTCGTGATGCTACATATCCTGTCAACTTCCTGTGAATAAAAAAATTCACTTGTTTCTTTCAAACAAGTATTTGTTTCCTACCTTTCTCTATATGGATTAGTTTAGTTACTGCTCGAATAATTGTGTCACGAAAGAATACAAAACAGCTAACCATCAACCAAATTTCAAAACAAATACAGTTTAGCCCAGCAAGCTCATATGCTAAGAGCAAACACGGTGCCAAAATTTCACCCTACAAAACCAGGCAGTTGGACAATAAAATGAATAGCTACTTTCAGCTATCAACTTGTCTCATTACTCATCCCTTTATTGTTGACCCTACAACTGTACACGAAAAAAAACGGCAGCATATCACACAAAAAAAGTGGAGGTTATCATTCATCTAATAATACATGCCATCATGTTTAACTTGGATAAATTATGAAATACGGACAGGTAGCATCATCACACCAACCACCACTTCTCTGCACGCATCACATCACCTCGCTTCACCTACTAATAATATGTAATTCTGATGACGAGACATGAAAAAATTGGGGGAAAGACCTTTCATTTCTCGGTACATACTGTTATCTCGCATACACAAAAGAGCGTAACTCTTTTTGTGTACCTGTCCGACAGAGAGAGAGAAAAAATGTGTGTCCACCACACCACACCAAACCAAACCACTTTTGATCGGAACAGGTACATGATATTCCACGAAAATAAAGAGTGCATGTGACAGTGTCACCACAGTGCATACTACTACACCATTCAAACAAAAACGTACAAACTGGGTCCAATATACATACATAAGTATATATTCCATGTCCAAAACTGCACTGCACTGCATTCCTAATGCTAATGTTGTTTGAAACAAGAGAGCGTGTGAAAGAAAAAACCGATACGATTAATCCCTTCCTGCCTCTTCCTACTCCTCCTCTTCTTGATATGTTATCCCAAATGCAAATACTGCTTGAGCTGACAATATCATGCTGGGTTAGAGGAAACGTGTGCCATCATCAGCTCACAATTTATTTATAAAAGCTCCTTTTTTTCAATTTCACTCCCTTCTTTATCGTCTACAGTCATCTGATGCGTCCTATAGAGAAACAGTGTTTTAAACGCCGCAATTCCAACTCATCAAACAGTTTCGGAAAGGTATTTCAAATCCAGGAAAAAAAAGGTAGTTGAACTGAATGAGAAAACATGAGCTATGAATTTTAAAAGACGATGTCAGCGTGAAGGGAGTTTGTAGTCCATTGGGTTTAAGCTACATTTTGCATGGTCAATCTAGCCAGTCTCATTTTGAAGAGAAGAAATGCATTGAATTTATCGGCAACTCTTTGGTAAACCTTCTCGTGTACATGCATAAATATAGATGGGCATGAGTTATATACATTATGCAAATACTATTTCAATTGTGATTGGTTTTGTATTGGTTTACAACAAAATGTATGTATATGTTTCTGGGATATTGCCGTATACACCAAAGGATTTACCGATTCTTCAGGCGGAAAAAGGACTTATTTTGGTCTTTAAAAAAGGAATGGATAGAGGAAAATTGATGTAAGAATTGGCAGGGGGTCTGGACTCTTGGGATGCTAAACTGTTTCGGAACTTTCGAATATTTATAGGGGGAAAAGTATCCTTTTCTTCTCTTTAATAGCTTAAGAATTCAATTTTTCTTACTCTTTCCTCATAAAAATTCTCCCTGCTGACCATTTGGTGACCGGCTACCCTTTTGAGGTTAGAAATCTTGTGGATGGATATACACACACATTAGATTTATCTTTTCGCCGTGAGTACATGTAAAACCACTGGAAGACAAACTAACCCTATTGGGTAACTCAATTGAGGTGATCATTATTAGGTAACCGATCACTTGAAAGTGAAGCCCAAAGAAAAAGGGAAAAAAGAAGTTTTCGATCTGAATCCTGAATCATCATCATCATCTGCATGGACCTTCCACGTGAAGTACTTTTAGTTTCCTCAATATGTTTTCACCACTGTTTTTGATAAATGAACCACTAAATGACTCTGTAGCGGTCTCAATATCTTTAACTGTCATTTGAAGCATCATTAATTACTCACATGATGTTAAACTGTGAAGCGAGCTCTCTACTTTCTAGGAAAATAGGGTAAAACCTAGGATATATTTGTAAAATGTGCGTTTTCATCTCTCAAAAACATCATCTTCATTTTCCCGTCCAGGTGAAATTTTGTTGCAGAAGAGTTTCAAGCTACCACAATAAGTTGGGTGGCAAACATTAGTTAAGTTAATCCCAAAAAACCAATGTTCTAATGAAACCAACAATTTTTTCTCGTCGTTTTTTTAAGAACAGAGTGGAATATCAACAATTCAGCTCACGTAGAGATCGTTTGTATATATTTTGTATTTAAAACCACCAAAAATGCATTTCATCAAAAGGAGCTACTACCAACTAACTGCCTCTAAATTGTCTAACAAAATACTTCCAGAAAAAATAGTAGCAAACACTTTTTCTTTGTTAATTCTCCTTGTTTTACTACTTGGCTGAGAGAGTATAGGTGGTAGGGAAACTGAGAAGCTGGTTATTCTAAAAGTGGGAAATTGTGGTCATTTGTGTACGTTTTTTGGTTAGGGTTTAAGACATGTTATGTTGGTGGTGTTGTTGTTTTCAAGTTAACTTGAACATTTAGCAAAATGAGAACATATGGAGTTGGAGAGAGGAGCATAGATGAGATGGAGGTGGTGGAGAATAGAGAGGCGGTAAGGAGAGCGAGAGTAAAGTGTGTGAATGAACATAATTTTCTTGTGTAGCTCATAAATGTTCATTTATTAACAAGATCCATAATGGGGTTTCCTTTTCTTAGTGAGAGAGAAAAAAGCTCTTCATGTATTTGCTTATTAACTGCAGATAAGTTTTGGTAGTGGAGATCAGATCTTTTGGTATTCAAGTCAGAACATCTCTTGAAAGCTAAAAAAAGTGTTAAGGTTACATATATATGAATGACCATCTCATGAAGATGATGATGAGAAAGGTACTTCTTAATATAATTCGTAAACTAACCCTTTTCGGTTTGGTTTGTTGTCCAATTTTAGTGTTATTTTCAAGATATCTCCGTTCTGCCAGATAGCTTCCTTCCTTTACGCAATAATAGGTACCACCTAAAGATTTTTTTACTAATAGCAAGAACATTGGTTAGACTTGAGGTTGCAAAACTGTACAAATAAACTCAAAATATCTCCGAATGTCTACTGGTGTTAAAATATTTCGTAAATTCGCAAAAACCTTCTTTTAAAGAAGCAAAATTTCTCACCTTTGTGAGAATTTAGAGACTTCATTCTACGAAAAAAGTAGTATAAAACCTCTCAAAACGTTTTTTATTATCCATAAACGATGACTTTGTAACAAACTCATGAGCTAAGGACCGGGTCCACCTTGTCTAGAAAAAAGTTTCGTGTTTTCCAGGTAAATCGTGAAATTCGTGATCATATGTCACATTTCATATGTTCACTTGCCATATGGCAAGCTAGAAAACAATTTTTGTTAAAACTTCTAATTGGAATTAGGTATTCAGTTTGTCGATTTACACAACTGCTTTTGTGCCAACACTAATGGCTTATCCATGCAAACCAAATTATCCATTGTGTACTTGCGTGTGCCCTAAACCACATTTATTCCAAGAAGGGAAAAGACTGTATAGTTTATTTTATTATTTTCATTTAGTTAGTTAGTTAGTGGAGTATATTATTTGAATAATTTTTGTGTCTTGTCAAGAAGGATGATTCTTTTGATGGGGACGTGGCAAGCGAAATCGATTATGGTAGTGGTAAGTATAAGTATGTATGGTTAAGTTTGAGCAAAGGTCCCCATCTCACAAATTCTCATCTTTTTTATTTCTCATATCCACTATATTTTCTCCAACCAACCTCCAAACACGAAATGCCATTACATGTCATGTTCTCCAAAACTATTTTCCCGTTCTTATGTACCGCCGTGCGAATTTATGGATGTACTGTCGTTAAAATATGTTTAACGATTGCCCAGGTGCGAGCACACGCTTTTAAAATAAAGACCACCAATGTCATAGGTCAACTTTTCATTATCTTTCCTTCTCTCCTCATCTCAACCTTTTTTTATTTCTTCTATCCTTTTCTTTTATTTCCCTCTGCATTCCGAGAGAAAAATGAGAGGATTTTTTTAAGCCACCTCGTTTTCCTTCCCTCCATTTCGGTTTGGTGCTTACTGAACTCACTGGATGCTAAAACAATTTTCTAAGAATATCTATCTACAATCCTAAAATAGGTGTATAGCAGGTGATATAGCTGTATATGTATGTATATGTATATTTAGTTGATCATCTTATGATGAGTGTTTATGAGTGGAAGGTAATATTTTGAGCATGTCATTACGGTCCCTTTTTAAAATTTTCCTTACCAATAGCTAAGAAAGAGTGCAGACCTGGAACATATCTTCAACCTCTTTGGGATAACCGATACGAAGTTCATAACCACATCTAAAATGTTTCTTGAATACTGAATTTAGTGCTCACATATTTGTCAAATCATACCTTTAGTATGTTTCTCCCGCATATACCTATGAACAAGTTGAGTTGATACGCATAATATGCAGGCATACCATCGACTGATTGTGAGCCGAAGAACCTCTGTGAATATTTTAGTGTCTCATTGGGTCCCATGACAAAAGCTAGGAATTTTTTTAAGGGATGGATGAAATAGGTGTTTTAAAATCGATTATTTAAAGCAATTCATGTTTTGATTGTTAAAATTTTCAGCTGAAGAATGGAAGAAAGCATAAAAAATTGTTGCGGATTTTGTGTTACAGCGGACCATTCAAGGCAGTCCCACAGGATGGGACATTGTTTATAGCAAATAGGAACATGATAATATGGGATGATGGTTGATGGTGAAAAGATGATTATGATAATGTACCACCACCATGGAATCAGCTACGGAATAACAGACCGTCTGCACCACCGTCTTTATTTATCCACACATAATTTTCATATGAGCTATATAGTTTGCATATCATGTTCTTTCTCTACTGTGCTAGTAAGCGTTACGAGCACGTTTTCAACATAAAAATTATCCCATTACATGTGTAATCTGCCATGGTATAAAATAACTGTGACGAATCATTGCATATACCGTTCAAAATTTGAGATTAGGTACAACATAAAAACTGTGACCATTTACCATACATATACAATCATCTCTCCCCAATAATAAAATGAAACGTGCATATTTTTTTTCATGAATTTAAATAAGGAACATGTAAATGTAATGTAGATAGAATAAAAATACAATTTAACGCACAAGTATGTAAGCAACGGCACTAAAATATTGACAGTAATTCACGTCTTGGACGACCATATTCCGACTTTAATGGAATGCTAGCATGGCAACCTTATCCACTTAAAAAAAGAAATATTTGCCATTTAAAGGTTGAAACGGTTGTCATTAAAAATTCCATAGCGTTGCTAAAGTGTATGTTAAGTAGCCATTTATTAAATGAGTGAAGGTCACAAATTTTTTTTTACTAAAAAAATTATTATATTTTCTTCTCACCTGCAAATCTTACCTTGAGCTTCATCATTTTTATGATGATGACACAACATAAACAAGTCAACTTTTAACAGAAATACTCACATTATTTCAATGAGCCCCTAACTGATGATTGTTATTTTCTGTTTTAAGGGAAAACAAAAGGAAAGTCACAACACGAAGTGGGACGGCTTTCGCTTCGGGAAAGAATTGAATAATAATATGTATTTAGCTCACGTGGTGTTTAAGGTGTTAATAATAGTTATGAAACAGTGAGTACTTCCACCAGACAAAGCGTCCCAGCAGCATTCACCATCATCAGCAATAGTAATCTCACTACCATTTTAACTTTTTATGGGATCGTTTCCAGCACGGTTAACCTTTATGACTATATATGGAATTTGTTGAGAAGCAACTGCTGAATTTGTTTTAGCTAGAGAGCAAGTACATATACGGCAATCGTCATCAAGTAGCTGTAGAAGAGGTAGTCAGTAGTCAGTCATCAAGAAATCTTGCTGAGAGTGGTGATGCAGCTACACAACCACTTACTTTTCTTCACCACGCATATTTGGATGGTAGTTCTCTGAGTTTATCAAAATGAGAGTGACCACATGGCATACTCATATGAAACAACATGAAAAGTGGAGTATATGCTTTGTTTAAGAGGTCCGTCTCTCATGTTGCATGTTGCGCGAGGGCATAATAAGTCTTATGAAATAGTTTCTCCTTCTCCCATGATGAGAAATGGAAGCTGGTTGCTTGTAGCTTTAAAAGGCACTTTCGCCACATGCTTCCATCAGCTGCTATATCTACCATTGACAAGAAAGATGGTCACACAGTGGGCAAAATGAGGTTTATTATTCCGTTTGTAGCTTTTATAATAATGATAGTCATGATTATTTACCAGTCATTACTAGAGCAATCTTTACTACAACTACTAGAAATGTCTTGGGGTATAAGAAAGCGCTCCTGCTACCAAAGCTGAGTATGAAGAATTCCTACCAAAAATGGCTTGTTTGGTTACAACGATTACGCCAGAAAAATCTTGAGGGGGTCCTCCAACAACACTACAAACCACATCACATGGAGTTCTATTTCTTACGGTTTTAAACTAGAATTTGAAAAATCACGAATCACACATTGTTTGTATACATATTGTTGCATAAGAGTGGAGCGTAAGAATCATGCAAAACGAATTCATTTATATAAGATTTTTAAACTCGAAAGAGCTTCTTATGAAGGGGGAACCTTAAGAGCAGCAGGGTCGTTACTTCCCTACTTCCAAAGAAGATCCTTCACAGTATTGAGAAAAAACAGGGTGTTTTTCCATGTAAGCTAGCTGGACAAAAGTGTAACAGTTGTGGCATGGTATGGTAGCTAGCTATGCACCCCATGAATATGCGGTTGTCCAGGGCGGCTTCCAGGTCGAATTCCAGGGGTCCATCGTTCTTCCCAACATGAAAAGTGGCTCGACTTCAGCCATCAACAACATGCGCGCTTCATATAATATGTTTCTGTTTTATGATGTTGACTACAGATCGGCCCGGTTTTCTTTGCCGCCACTGTCAGCTCGTTTTGATAACTTTTTAGGAACTCTTAGTCAAGTCCAGCTAAGCTCCTTATATTAACCGGCTCGCTGTGGAGACATACATACATTTATATTTATTTCCACAGCAGCGAGCTGTGAGCTGGAAAGGAGAGGTGTGGTGTGGTGAGGTGAAGAAATATATGGCATTATTTGATTTCTGATTCTGTTTCCCTTTTTAGTGACAACAAAGTCAAATGGCAAGCATTTAGTTGAACTTGATGTCGATGTTGCAAATTACATCTAATTTACATAAATACACAAAATGTGACAAGAGACCTGAGCACGTCGACATGCAACAAAACAGGTAGAGGCAGACATATATTAATGTTTGCAAGTGGATCTATTTCAGTTTGAGAATTTTTTTTGGTTACAAAATATAGTTGCTGATTTATCGAGTAAAAATTTGCGTGCAACTATTAAATGTGGAGTTAACATATCTTAACATAAATTATGATGACTTATGAGTCATGCAAAAGTTGGAGAGAGAAAGATGAAAATCACGAAGAGCACTGCGCAACTATTAGGTTCGCGTTTGCAACGACACAATGTGTGGGTACGAGAATCACATCGCGGTGCAAGGTAGTTGTCAAGATTATGAAATGAAGATAGAATATGACAGAGCCAGAAACTGGTTTTGCCAGAGTTTGATTTGATTTGCTTAGAGAGCGATTGTTTATGAAGGTATATTGCTAGTGCTGAAGCTGATGATGATGATGATGGTGGTGTGCTGGTACAGCACATACATATTATTAAATGTAGTTTTTTGAGCATAAAAATATATGTTGATATGCTTGCAAGATTTCAAACACAAAGACCTCCTCGATTTTGACTCGAGTTCAGTCGAAGGCGGAAAATAAATAAAATGGAGAATAACCCTTTTTTCGTTCAAAATTCAAGTATACATAATGTTGAGCATTCAACCTTTACAGCTAAATGGGGCTTGTACACCGTCTGTCCTTGTCAGAAGAGCCAGCACTTCTCACTGTCAGGAAGGGGCAAAGATCTCCGACTTTGTCATTTTATCAAGTAAAATTTTTCGGGCAAGGAAGGGCGGAAGAGCCAAACCAACTGACTGAGCCAGAGCAAGAAGAGCTAAGGCAGGATGGATAAAAAGCTGTGAGGAGAGGAGAGAGAGAGAGGTTGATGATGAGTGTTGAAAAGAGTTGAAGAACCATTACTTTGTAATCCAATTGTTTCCAGGCGGATCGTAAGCCCCTGCAGAGATGAACATACGGGTTTCACAGTCACTACCGCACACCTAGGGCACCATCATCATATTGTTCTACAAGCTATTGCAAAGGCACAACCTGTTACTCAACTAAAAAAGATCATTTGTTTCAACTGCGTCACTTGCACTGTAATCTGAAGTAAAAATTTTCACATTATTATTATTATTATGCATAAAGAAAACTTGTGCTAAAGTACTCATACTACCACTCATTCATATTAAATGGTAATCGTTTCCATTTTTCAGTCCATTCCATTCATTTCCCATCATCATATCACTTCAACCGTATTCAAGTACACGAAGGGTACATATACACACACACGCACTTTACGTTACTCTTTGCAATATATAATCGTATACCAAGAAGAACTCCCGTCCAGTTCCATTAATTTATTCGGATCAACCAACTTACTAACTTGTTGGCCATTTTAAGGTAACCTTCCTTTTTCTTTAAAAAAAATCAACCCCGTTCTTCATTCAAATGCACAATGTGGTGAAGTACCTTGTTCAAGTGTTGCCGTTGGCAATTTCTATTTCCCAAACTGAATTATATTATCTTCAACAGGAGTTTCCTTCTCTAATATATATGTCTTCCTTTAAAATAGCAAATGGCTCCAACTTTTTCAAAAAAAATTGCTTGCAAATTAGAGTTTCCCTTTCCTAATCATATTTTCAGTTTACAATACAAAGTAATCAGCATGTCATTACTTGACTATGACTCTTCCCCAAAAAAAACCTTTTTACCAGATAATAAAATGTAAAGGGGATTTACTCCTTCTCTCTTGTTGGAACTGATGATTAATCGAAATCTCATTCAGTTCACCCAGCCATTGTAGCCTGCTCGTCACACGCAAAAGTCATGGTTAATTCATACATTCGTCTTTCCCTAATCCCTTTGACTGCTTAACGTACAATACATATGCTCTCTGGCCTGCTTTGGTCCTGAGAGAGTTTTCTGGTTGACTACGATACGATACGATCCACGATGCTATTCATTTCCAGTAAAAAAATAATATGTACATATAGACATACACAGATATATTTTATGACATTGACAATGAGCATCAGGAGCAAGTGCAGCGCAGTGCGTATGTTGCAGTTTTGAATTTTTACTAAGAACTTGTCTCAGACAGTTCTCCCTGTGCGTGTGTCCCCATACACAGATATATTGGGCTGCTGTGTGCTCCGATCAAGCACAAGGAAATGGTAGTGATGTGATCGACGAGTTAAGCTTTAACATGAATATAATGTGTTTAACTATTCATTCACTCGTTCAATTCATTCATTCATGTAGTTCACAAAAGTACAAGATTTCACCCCCGACTTTTTACTTTATGTATTCTACTGCTCGGATGACGACGACGGCGACGGTTGCTCGATGTCAGATACATAATGTTATATCAACTTTCGACCCTGGAGGGTCTCAACAAGGAAGGAAAATATGTGCGAGCTAACTGAGCTTCCCAATTCAGGAAGAGGCTGATATCGGATCTATCATTCATTCATAGAATTTTATACAATGCTGTGTGCAATA
The DNA here is from genome assembly GCA_036850725.1 of Orchesella villosa. Classification (NCBI taxonomy): domain Eukaryota; kingdom Metazoa; phylum Arthropoda; class Collembola; order Entomobryomorpha; family Orchesellidae; genus Orchesella; species Orchesella villosa. The sequence continues at coordinate 62,887 of JAANSM010000028.1, read as the reverse complement.
TGCGTGTTATCCGATGTCTCTCTCTCTCTTCGGGATGACGATTTCATTGCGCTCCTCCGAATGCAAACTTTTGAAGGGTCCCAAAAGTGCGGAGCAAAATGAGGGTTGCTTCTTGTCACACAAGAAGTAATGCAGTTGCAGTGCGCCCATCTACTATCTACTCACACATTATGCAAGAGTAAATGGAACCAATATGAAATGTGTCTGTAGTATAACCGAATTTAACTGCATTATGGCCATAAACGAACTTTGTTCACGTTCAACCAAGCCTCTACAATCAGTCAGACGAGACCACTACTTGTTCATTACATGTTATGATTGTTAATGATGTAATTTCAGACCGGTAATTAATAATTCATTGGTTTCACCAACTGGGCCGATGTATAGTGAAAGGAAACTCTTAAAATGGACATTGGATTCATGTAGACACGGACGGTAAAACTAGAATTGATGTTAACCAGTGATCCGGAACTTTTTTTACCTTCATGTTCACTTCCGATAAACCAATCCATCGTTTTCGCAACTGTGTAGCTTCCAATCCGCTAACACTTTCTATTTCATTTATATTATTATTTTGTAAAAACAGATTCAGGATTACCTTCGGATATATGTAAAGAATGTGTTTGCACTGTTTTCAGTAAAATCAATTATTCAAAATAAGTTATTTTAAATATCTACACACATTTTCATTCATTCATCTCTAAAATAAGATATTGGAAGGATAAAATGATTTGATGGCCTTAATTCTTAATAACAACCACGATTCCTGTCTTTGGTAACTGTATAGCTTCCAAGGCGCTAAAACTTTTGTTTACATTCATATTATTTTGTAAAAAAATAGATTGATGAACGGGTGTGTTTTGGCTGGTTTAAGTAAAATGATCTATTCAAAAATAACTGCACCTCTTCATTCATTCAGCTCCAAAATCAGAGACTGGACGAATAAAACGATATGATGGCTTTAAATCATCATAACGACGAGAAGATTAGGTAGATACATATTTATATGCACATTAAGTATTAGATATGCTTCTGAATCTACGTTTTTTGATGTCGCTCCGTTGTCATTCTGAATCCCCTCTTTGCTTTTGTGATTTTGTATCGAGATCGAGGAAGGGATATTGAGGATTGAACACAAGCTATATAAGAGGACAAGTCAATGTTATTTCATTCCTTAATCAGGTTACGCAGTAATCTCCTGGAGCATTTCCTGAAACAGAGTTTTATGTCGCGTAATATATACATTTTATATGTATTTATAGCTAAAAACACTGGAGTTCTATTCGCATTACATATTATGATTTTTATGTGCATCGAACACAACTTTGTGTGCATTGTATACATCCACAATTTCATTGCTCCAAGCTTTCTTTACCGCATATCACCCTCAAGCAGTAAAAGTTAAAGGGGATTTCTCCTGCACACATGCCATCTCCTTCTATGTACATATTATATGATACACATACAATGGATGGTTGGTGAATCGCTACCGTTATCAAACTTCAGGATCACATTCCATGAAGCATAACTGTCATATCTCATGAAAACACGCAACCCATCCGAACAGGAACTTATAAGTAATGTATGTTGCGACCTGCTTTACATTCCACCATAAAATATCTTCCTTCTCTCCCCGTTTTTTGCATTTTGTACAAAACTACCATTTTTTATTATTATACTAAAGTATCGTTTTGTTTTTGAGAAAGAAGCGAAATAAGTAGTAAAAAGTATCTTGGGAAAATGGGAGTTCTTCCACGGACTCCTGATATAACTGATGAATTGCGTGATAATAGCAAGAAGAAGTCGTAGTTGTGACATATTGAATGGTTTCTAGTTGAAAAATTTAGATTTTTATTTGAGAATATTGGAGCTTTCTTTCTCCATTGAGAATGATGCGATATGTGATATGATAACAGCCCATTTTAGTGCCATGAATATTCTTCTCTTCTATTTTTTACTAGGATGGTCATTGAGATGACACTTTTACCGCCCTTTGACAAACGTTGAAGTAAATGAAGGACATAGTTTCTTTTGACACAAGCAAACACCAAGGCGATTTCTTGAGACACTTTGATAAAGCTCCCGTCATTACATTTTTTCTGTGTGCTTTCTCAAAGATATTATGACAAAGAAAGTTTTAGAGCAAAAACTGTCTACATTATGCTTGAAGAAACTTGGTCAAACATATCGTGTTCCAACAACTGCTACTCCCGACTAAAATGATGCATGTGATTCAGACAATGACCCGAGAGAGAAACGTTGATCAGTCGTCGGAACAATAATATGAGTATCTGACAGTCTGCTGCTGCTGGTGCCATTCATGTTACATTACACTTCATGCTGCTCCAAAAGCTCCTCTGTCATTTCATGGAATGGGCTGGATTACTACTGCATAAGTAATAGGGCAAAAGTCCAACAGATCACAGGGAGAGAGCATAGAGCAGCCAGAAGGAAAGAGAGAGAGCAAAGAGCAATGACAAACAAAGGGCCTAGTTGCACGCGATCTTTTCAACTATCGCGTGCAAATCCATCAATTTTTCTAAGGGAAAGTGTGTACATTGTACAAAACTACATATATTTTTTTGAAAAGGAAACATTTGTATAAGTTCTCAGCATGAGATGTACACCTTCTTAGTCGCTCGTTCATCCAGAACGAGAAAGAGAAAAGTAGATTTTGAGAAATAAACTGGAGCTCTGAAAAATAAAAAAAGAGTTGTGAGTAGTATTGAGAGAAAGTAATGTTGACACAGTTTTATGCATGTTTCGTCCATGAATATTGTAACATGTCTTTCTGTCGCTAAAAAAAACTTTTTCCTCTTCTTTTCCACCCCATGATTAAACGATGAACGAAGGAGTAAAAAACAGCAGGAGAAACGGGAGAAAATGTTCTCCACTGGAAACTTTGGAGGCACACGTTGTGCTTTAAGTAAGAATCCATTGCAACTCTCTCGTTTATCATGGTAGAAGCAAGTCTTGGAGTTGAGTAGAGTGTAGTTTAAGATAACAAAATGTGCATGATTAAGGAGGTTACAAACAATGTGAATTTGGTCTGCTTCCAGGCATATTGAAACCATGGAGTCTCTAGCGCTGCTACGGAATTGTGTCCATGCAAAACTTCAACACGAGATCTAAACATGCCTACTTAGCAAACACCCCTTCAGTTACCTAAACCTAGTCAAGTAAGATGGAATGGAGGAATAAAATATACGCAGTGCACTGACTACTTATGTCACCTCTTCCCCTTTGATGCATGAGCATTTGGAATGAAAACTGTGCTTATTACATGGTGTAATGTGGCTATTTTTTTTCCAGTCTTATGCATAAATTTCCTGTGCACATGGGTATATGAATGGTATGCATTACATACACGTGCTTCCATGTAATTCTCAATTTGCTGCAAAATCCGTCTAGTTTTTTTTGAACGGTGTTACATAACTTGTGTGAAATCGGATGGGCGTAGAATATTTATATATAAGTATATGACTATATTGCAAATGTATATAATATGCTTGCTCAGTCGTCGTCACGTCGGGTCGGGTCCTGCCTGTTTCTTCACGTTACATAACGTGTACTACACTACAGGCAACTTTGAGTGATCACCAGTGGACAACCCTAGGCTTTGTAATCAAAGTTATCAGTTTAATCAACCCCTTTCATTCAACAACAAGAGTGAACATGTAGATCAAGAACAAAAATGTTTTATCTCTAAACTCCTTTTACCCTACAAAACTAGCTGGAAATACGAGTTTCTTTAAAGCAAGCAAAGTGAGACGGAGACGGAGAGCACGCATTTTAAGGGGCAATGTCAGAAATGTGCTCTCAAGTCGTAAGTCTATGAGAAACATGTAGTTAATAGGAGTCCAATGTAATCCATCATTTGTTCATTGTTCAACGCTCTTTCAATGTTTCACAATTGGTGTTTCTCATGTTTGTGACAGCTCTCTCCTCTCCCTGCGCTTGAATTCATGGCTGTTTTGTAGACTGCATAAAACCTGCTTTGCTCTCTGCCTCCAATCCAAATGCATTTTGGTTAGTTGGTCACTATCCATTTTGGTCATTACTAAATTGAGTCTAGAAAACCAATAGATTAGCTAATAGACGTCATTCTTAAGCACGAATGTGAACCACCAAACCAAGTCAAGCACGATGATGACTACTGACTCCGAAGGTTAGCTTAGTTTTGCTTTAAGAAACGAAAGATTTTTAAATTGTTGGACACTTTTTGAAAACATGCGTCTCACTCTTGTTTTATTTTTTGAAAAAAAAAGCTCCTGACTTTAAATTTTTTTATGCCAAGTTTGTTTCAAGAATAAGTCAGCCTTCGGAAGATAAACTACTTCTGGATGATTTCTGCGCTAAAGGAGTGCTAGAAGTCGTATCAGTGTTAGTTGTCAATCAAAATGGACCAACGGGCCAAGAAAAGAGAAAGGGAGCGCAATACTTACAACAAAAAAAAGTACTGTAGGGAGCGAAGGAGTTTGTCTTCTTCTGCTCTGACTGTTCTCAACACAATAGATCGAGTTGTGATAAAGAATAGGAGTCTCGTTGCGTAAAGGAGAAGAAGAGAGGATGAGATGCATTGAGATTAATTTTCTTTTCTATGCAGAGTGAGACAAAAACATTCTTTAATTAACTCTGGAATGCTGACATCCTACGAGAGAAGAGTAAAAAAGAAAAGAAGTTGGCCTAAGAAGAAGTGTCTGTGGAAAGAAGAATAGAAGTAAAAAAGGAGTAGTTGAGTAGTGGAAGTAAAAGAATAAGACTTTTTTCTCTCCTTTTTGTACTTGCAGAGCTTCTGCTCCTCAAAAGGGATGAAGAAGAAGAAGTCTATTGCCGTTATTGTTTGTGGCTGCTGCGCGTCTTTTGTACTCTTTGGAAACTTTGTTTTGTATACTCAACTATGTCTCTTCACATTTTTTTTCTGTTTTACTTTATTCTTTTCCGTTTCATAAGTATTAGTTATGAGTTTGGCGTGTGTGGAGTGGATGTGTATGCGTCTGCTCTTCATGAAAATGTGAATTATACCTTCCTGATTTCTTATGATGATGATGATGACGACGACGAAGATGACAAAAATGTCTGGGTAACATTCACATTACTATCTCTCCTCAAAAACTGTATTTCTCCTTCCTGTTTTGCAAGACTTTGTCTTCTTTTTCCGTTTCCAGCTGTCACTACGATTGAATATCAAGTCTCTTTCAACTAGTTTTTCTGACAGTGGCACGAAACTCACTAGGCAGGTTTGCATATCATGAAGGACTTATTTTTAAAAATCTAGCGTATATTACTAGATCTACTGGAGAAGAAAAAAACTCAACGATGGCTGTAAATTTTTGGCAAATGTTCATACTCAAATACGTTATCATTTCCGTTCCAAATATAAGCATTTTTGCGCAGTTACGTTACATTCAGGTGATAAAATGTTGCAACTAAAAAGTGTTCTTTCCAAGATACATAATATTTAGTAAGTATCTATTATTACTATTTCTTTTATCAGTTTCATGCAGGAAGGAAGTAAAATGACAGAAAAAACTGTTCCATATTCCAACATGAAACCGGAATTCTGTTCCTATAGATTGCCCTTCAACTAGCACAAATCAAACTTGAAAGTTGGGCAATTTTGTAAACATTATCATCCACCAAAAAAATGGTGCTCAGTTCGTTCCCTTGCGAATACTATTCTTTTGCTTTGTCGACTCAACGTTTATGTCTGGGCTCCCTGATTAACAGTCATTCACATTCTCACAAAGTGCTTCCAGCAAAGTATCCAGCCAGCCTCATAAAGGTTATTTTAAATGTGAATCATCAGAGATATAAAAAAAAGTATCGTATAAATTGTAATGAGTTCATTTTATATGCACATGCATATACATAAGTAATACAACAGCTTTTTTCTGACTTGAAGTGGAGAATGATGATGAGTATTATTCAACGTGAAATGGAAGACTTTATAGAAGATGATCTTTGTGTGCCTTATACCTAATGTAATATGTAATGCCTATATGCCTCCTCGATTTGCAGGAGATAGAGAACGAGCTGAGGAAGAAATGAAGAATGCATTTTGGTAATTTGTAAGTGAATGAGAGTGACTAGCTTATAACAATAACATTATGAAAAAATGAGACTTACTGTTATCATACCCTTCATCATCATCATCATCATCTCATTTAGTTCTTGGTTTGAAAACAAAGTGTAATCTTATATTATATAAAATGCAAACTCGACCAAGAGCATTTTTACTGACAAGGAAGAGAAGAAAAAAAACTTATTCTCTTCCTAACTCCAGGGAACTCGTATAAAATTCATGAAAAGCTGACTCACCATTTTCTCCATTTTGTAATAAAACTCATCTCAGATTATTATTCGTTTTTCTGTGTTGAGCATAGAGCAGAGTGCAAGCTCAAATGTAGTACATCATAGTATAATATTTTTTATTTAGGCATTAGCTAACATCAGCAAGATAGATATTGTATAAATACATGAATTGCAATCGGAACTGTTGAATCACTGATTAGCCACAACTAGAAACAATTGAAGAGGAGTAAAAACCAATTGAGTTTTTTAATCTGTACATAAGAAACGAGCAATCTGATCTATAACTTTGTCTTCCCAATCTTATTGATTTCTTTTTCTGGAGGAGGAGAAGGAAAATGTTATGTTTTATTATATACTAAGCCATCTTGGCCATGTCATCCAACAAAATTGAGGACGTCATAACCACAAAATGCATTGCCAGTTCCGTCGAGAATTCTCCTATTTCGCATTAAACTACCGGCTGTCGAGTGCCGAGGCTGACTGCAAGTTGTGTGTATCTTGTTTCATTGAATGAACAAAGTTTTGTTTTTATTTTTTGTTAGGGTTACGTTACCCGATACAGAACAGTGAGGAGATGTCATGTACAGCAGTCGCGTGGTTTTTCCAGATCATTGATCTCGAAAATTGACCTTAACTACCAACAATAAATGTGCAAGTGTGTCTGTACCACACGTAAACAATATATAATAGTTTGAGGAAAATGTAACTAACTACCTTCCGTTTTTGGGCCTGCATTGTATCACTTCTCTTACTTCCTCCTGGAGACTCATTCGTGCTGCTAGCCAGTTGCAGCAGTTGGGAAAACAACAAAAAAACTGTCACATGATGTTTGTATATAAACCATAGCTACATATTAGAACCACACGCTGCACCCATTGCCAACAAATGTGACTAGTCATGTGGACAAGCCCTTGCAAAAGTGACGAAGCAGGAAGGCATACAAATCAAATAAACAGGATGGATAAAACCTGAATTTGGGAAGTAAAACTAAAGCTGGAGGTATTAAAAATGTAAAGTAAATACCTTTTTTTCATATTCAACAGTTCAGCCATTCATTTAGGTATGATTTCCGTTGAAAACAAGAAGAGTCTCACTTTGCCCCATATACGCTTTCCTGGACACAAGCCCGTGAGATAGATGTTGGGATATATGCATGTACGTATCACATGCCAAAATATGATGCTAGCCTCCCACTTCTCTGACCTTACTCAAGGCTCCCTCACTTCATCAACTTCATTTTCTTTTCCTCATGAAAGATGAACATTAGTATTAGAGCCATTAAAAATTTAATGTTTCTCATATGTATCTGTCGAGAATGTTTATGTGCGAAGCTGGATACTTATTACCTTCGCGTAGTTCGTACCCTTCGCTAGTTCGGAACTAGCAGAGAGCAGTCCATTACATGCATCAATACGGAATGTTTTTTTTTATTCTCTCTCTCTCTCTATCTCCACAAACTAGCAATTCTACACACTTTAAGTACTTGTATATGTATATATGTTATTCCCTCTGAAATAAATTTGCCACGAATTTCCACGGTCATAATGTTCAGAAAAAAGAGAAAATTTTACGGTCCCTCTGCTATTCCCTTTTTTATTACTTCAAAAAAATTCTATCCATCCAACCAACCTTACAAAAGCAGTGGTGATGAACATTTTTTTCTCTGTATTTGTAATACAATTTACATACTCAATGTTGCTAGCACGCTGTCACAGTTGATTCCACAGAGAATTGGTGTCGTAATGGAATACGTGTTGTAATGCGTTGCTCCAATTAAATGAACATGCTTTTATACCTTTTGTTGTTAGTTACTTGCTCAAAACTTGAACTGTTGGTTTTGGAAAATTCTGCTGAAACACATTTTCGGTTATGTTTGTATTCCATACCATACCGTCTGTTAAGATTACCTGTATTTGACCTAGCAATATAACGTGACATTGACTCTCAAAGGGTCAAAATGTAAACTAAATCGAAACAAATGTAAAAAAGATAGTAACTATAAAAAGAACTGTCCTCCTGGGACGCGACTCTAAACCTAAGCATACAAAAATGACCTCATGATCACCTCAACCTAATATTCAACTGTTTAAAAGGATGAGTATGATAACTTTTACATTGAATGGATCACACAACAATCGAAACATGGATAAACTGAACCGTCACAAAAATCCAATTAATTTCAACTTTCAAATCCCAAACACATCATATCATAAACGTATCCCACGAGTCATGCATTCAAAATATTTGTACAAGGATGGACAGGTGAGTTTTTGGTTGTTCTGTTGCTGCTGATGGTGATATGGTTGGTGCCGTAAAAATGTTTGTTGTGAAGTGAATCTATTTTCCTCTCATCTCATCCCACATGACTTTGACTGGCTCTGACTTTTCCCGTTGCATAATTTCCGATTTGTTGTATCAACTCCACTCTCCATCTCCCAACTCTTCCAACATCCGTAACTGAATCTACCATTTAGGAATCTAACGATAGGAATACGAATGAGAGAGAGTTTATTTGTACACACACATCCATCCAAAATAGTGATGCCCAGTCACTGAATTGTCATGATATCCAAGACCTTTACAACTTTTTCCTCTGGAGTTCAACTCACTCTCCAGTCCAGGCTACAGAAAAATAATATATTACAGAAAAATGCGCATACATCCATATTCTTCCACGCTATCGCCGATATTTATGCACACATATTTACTACATGAACTATGTGATCCAGACACAACATCATTTTTTATTTACACACTTGTGACTTCTTCCAACAAATATATCATCATGGTATTCATAAATACAGATGGTAATTCTTCTTCATCATCAGATCAGATTCATATATACTAAACCATTCCAAAAGGAAACAGGGAGAGAGCAACAAAAGGATCAACATCATAGTCAACACATCACATCACACACGCAGACAAAACAGAGAAAGAAAACGCCATGATGTGGCATGCCAAACATGACCCTGACTTTCCGAAACACTTCACTCAAGATTAATGGTCAAACTTTACCTTTCACTGTGCTCAAAAAGCAACAAGACTGGACAAAAAAAAACCCTTTCTCACCACTACCACCATAATATATAGAAACAAGTGTGTATAAGATAAGCTAACAAAAAACTAGAATGTATTTCACCTTTACATGCAGAAAGATATTTATGTTTGTACATTTAGAATTATGCATTTTATGTTTGTGATGATGTGATGTGCTCACTCCGTGGTGTGGTTTTGGTGTGTTGTTGCTCTCTTCAAACTCCAACAGTCATTTCTTCACGTCGCGTTCCCGACCTCTGTGAATGAACTATCAAGCTGAGGAAGTCATAAGAGAGCTAGTGGGGCTGGAGATGTATATTCAAGTATATATTTATATTTATAGTGATGGTCAGCAAGTAAACGTTTTATTTTATTTTATAGCAATATAGCAATAGCATCCAACATTTTTCCAATATCGTCATCCTTGTGATATGCTGGCTGCTGCTGATGATGATGATGATCATCATCATCAGCAACTTTTTATCTAATACCATCACAAACATCTCACTACGATATCTATCATTCCCATCTCTGATATATCGCTTATGTAATATGCTCAACATTTCAAATAAATGCATGCATAATAATAAAACCGGAGCTATCAGCTCACACAAATAATAACATCCATTTCGATCCATGTATGTATGACTGTACAACGAAACAAATTGTAGTTTTGACATATTACACATGCAAAGGCTGAATGCATCATCATAAACACTGATTTCCAAGTGGTGAGCCCATAACACGGGAGTGTGTGTGAGAGAGAGAAAGAAAAAAACTCTTTTTTTTATTCTTGTTGCCACATAAAAATAAATCTGGACCACGCCACGCCATCAAGCTTTAAAGGTAATGCATGGACAAAAGAGCTATTTTTCTATGTCGCAGAACAACAGGTTGCTTTCTTTAGCTGATTGTGGGGGAATAAAGGAGAAGGGTGGTGGTTGGTGGTGGTCGACACAAAAGTCATTCTTTGTCAATAACTCAAGAAAAAGGTGTGATTCCATTGATTTCGCATTTTACACCGTGTACCAAACACATGTAATAATCATAAGGGATGAATAGGAAAAAAGGGAGTTGAGAAAATCGAGTTTTACAGACCAAGTTATGAAATGAAAATTCCCAGAAGTTACTTTTATACATTTATTTGGTATAGCATAAAATACAATGTTGTTGCTGTTGGTCAAGTGATCTCTCTGTTGACAACTTCCAATGAAGTCGGTCAACAGGTCAGTTTTTCCATAGACTTTTTTAAATAAATGATGATGAACTTGGCATTACATTTTTTTTAAAAAGAACATTAGTGTTTCTCCCCTACTCCACATACATATAACACTCAACATACCTGTAAGCGCAAATACATTATGCATCATTACACGCGAACAAAAGGTAAGGCAAGGATGGAGATTTTTAAAGTAGTTTTTACGAATGCATTAAATTGTTGTAGCTGGAGGGAAACACATTTGTTAAATGTGCATGAGGGGCGTACTGACATTTCAGTTTCATTACATTTTTGCATCCTTTTCCACATCCATATCCAAAGTGGGATCCTTCACACACAGGATTCGTTTAGTCCATTTACTTAAGCTCAAAAAATGTTGGGTTAGCTATGAGCAGCTTCTAGGATTGTGCTAAATTACTTTTTACTTAGCATCTCACACTTTGCTCAACTCATTTTTGAAACGAGGTAGAGTAAAGCGCCGTTGGCAAAAAACGAGAGAAAGAAAAAAAATGAAAAATATATTCAGATAGATCATACGTGCAGACGTAGAGACTTAGCTGATGGATGTGAAAAACAATGTTAGATGTTAGAGGTAAACGTATTATTGTCATTTTTTCACCGTTTCACACTATCATTGACGAAGGTTTAAGATGGGAGTAACACTATCCCCCCATTTACTCTAACTTACACAACACCAACGTAACCAACCTGCATGTTAGAATAATGAATTGAGCAATTTTTTTGCAATTAACACTTTATAACTAACTGTGAGTGGGGAGTAAGCTATTAAAGTTTTTATATTTCTCAGCACAAGTATATTCGAATCAACTGTGCTCTCAATTTAGGATACCGTATCGAGTTTTTGACGCTCGCTGGGTTAAATTGAAACCACAGTGGTTATTGCACCTTTTTTTAGATTTTCGTACTTTATCTGTTGATTTCTTAGCATTCTTTTCTAAAGGTGGATGATATGTGAATGTGGAGAGTGGATAGAAAATGAAGAAAAAAATAAATGGGTTTGAATTAAGAGTAAAATTTCAGATGTAACCACATGAAGGTTATTACAATGTGCGTGCAGAGACCCCCACATACATAGCCAATGTACAAAAAGTAATGTGAATGTGCATTGAAATTGAGGAAAATGTAGCAGCAGAGAGAGAGAGAGATAGCAGCCTCAACTGTTTAATCCATGACGTTGATCCGTGTGGTCAATCACCGCGTGTCCAAGCGAATTGGCGTCACACAAATCAAACAACTCCGTTTTCTAATACTGTAGCTTCTGTTTATTGTGCTGTTTTTTTGATATCGCATTGCTCTCTTAAAGAATAGTATTTCTTCTTTTCAAAATGTATACGTGTACCAACGTATCTCTTTCTTCTCAGGCTTGCTGAGTGGGTAGCAAATGGTGAAATCACAGGAGATACAAAGTGTAGTAATGACGATGATGACCAGAAGTTACTTTCAAAGCGTCGGTAGTCCGTAGGAGTCACAAGCATGACAAAATAAATCCCTTCCTTTTTTTTGTGGAAGAATCAAGACAATGGACAAGATAAATGAGAAAATCCGGGAGTTCAATCGCTCCATTTTGTATCTCAAGGTGATTGAGCATGATTTAGCATAAATAACATTTTTTGAAAAGGCTGCCTTTCCGCAAAGTTCTTGGAAGGTGGGCGCAGACCAGCAATATGTTTTAGCTGAGAAGCGGAGAGCAACACAGAGATGTTATTGTGCTCATCGTGTATCTTTGATTCTTGTACTTTTTTTCAGATTTAAGATTACATGTCATGTTTCCAACTCCTAGCTCAAGCAATAGTACATACCAAATGATGTGATCTGATGTGATGATGATGACGATGATATACTCAATCAGGAAATTTTAGGGCCGACTTTTAAATACGTAATATATATATATTTTTTTTCTTTTAAGATTTGTTGACCATGATCACCACCATGTATCATGAGCCACCATCGTTTTAATTTCTTGCAAAGTAACGTGATGAAATAGAAAGAAAAATATTGTGTAAGCGAACATAGACCCTTGTGTGTACGTGGATCATTCTCTAGTCATCATCATTACTATCAAGATCATCAATTTGAAGAAAAAAAGAACAACAAGTACATCAGATCAGAATTGGAGGATTCAATATATATTATACTGTTGGAAATACCGACTCATCAATACAAACTTTGTATGTGTGTATATGTTGCTAACAAAACTTTTCTACAAAAACATAAAATGTACAAGATTTTAGCTAACTCATGCTGCTTGATAATTTTACGGAATGATTTTTTTTCTCTATATATCTCTCCTCTCTGGCTATCTTTGAACTACATACACATTTTTTTATGAAATGAAGAGCAAGGCCGTTGTTCTATTTGGTGCATCTAATTGTGCTTTATTTTTTCTCAAAGCGTATCACTTCACATCAATATTGTTTCTTACAAATTCCATCTCTTTATTGGGATGCATAGAGTCGTATAGAGTAAAATTTAATGGGAAAACGTTAACAAATATTTAGTTAACTAGATTTCTTGATCCTTTGTGATTCCGACTTAAATTTGAGTTTTTGAAAAATAAATAAATACTTGATGAGTTTTATAGTTTTTACCATTTACTTGAATAGATGAGTAAACAATGAGTTGAACAGTAATACAAAATATATTGGGAACGACGAGTTCAATCAGTGTGAACAATTTAAAAGTTTTCTCAAAAACAGACGATGAGTAGAACATCAGCTTTTCCATGCATTGAACCTTGTTTTTTCGCCATTTGAGCAATATGGAAAAATCGTGTTGTTTTGGAAATCCATAAAAAGATCTTAACTACGATATTATGATTACATGATGATGGCTGTTCACCGTCACGATCCTGATCTTGTTTGATGAACTTGCTGAACCGTGGCTACTTACTGCCACTGACATCACATACAACATATGTAACATCAACATACACATCCATCCCACAAACTTGGCAACAGTAAGCTTCTCATCGTGTCGTGTCGTGTCAAGAACTATGGAAATGCTGAAAGCAGCAGCAATCTTACATCACCCATCCCTCATCATGAGCATCATCGTCCATTCAAAGCTAATCTTTTTCGAAGAGTGGATAAGCAGGCAATCCTATAATCATAACAATATAGATTATAGCTGAAAAGCAATACCATTTTCTCTCATAATTATTCTTGTCGAGAGAGCTGCTCTCGCCGCAAAGGAAATGAAAGAAAATGATAAATATTGAACTCAGTGGGGCATTCTTAGAAAAGTAACGATTATGTGGTCAAAATGGCAAAAAGGTAAATGAAGTGAATGGGATTTTTGTGAAACGGAAGAATGAACCAAGCGAATTATCAATTCACAGACTCGCAGTCATCACCACCATCATCCCCATGATCTTCTTCAGTAGCACCGACACCGACAACGACGAAAGAGAAGGAGTGAGAGAGAGTGGAAAAATGGAAATTGTAAAATATGAAAGGGGTGCCGTGCGATTGCCATTAAAATTTGAGCATAATATGCAATCATGTCTTGTGTGCATATATGAGTTGCATATTACATCCCTTAAACCAAGAGTTATACATACAAACTCCTTGTCAAGACATGGTATAAGTACACATATTGAGCACAAGGAAATATCAACATATATTTTATCTATCTGAAACCAATAACATTCCCAGTTTTATGTACGCAATATTGTGTGCCTGCTAAAGGTGAAGTATTTTTTTCGAGTTTAAAAGAGAAATGAACTTGGTTTGGTGTACAATGTTTTTAAAAAACAGTCACCTAATGCGTTTATGTACATACATACCAATAAACAACAGGTTTAACATGAGTTTTATATAATAGTAAGGAATGAATGTGTTATTTTTTCCGAATATAGTAGTTGGTGGTAGGCTTGTAAGAGATACGTAGGGATAGATCAAGTCACGATTCTTAATAAGAATGCCTCATTTCTACGAAGCCAGTCTTTGGTGTCCATATGGTAAAAAATCTATAATATTTTTTCCTTCAAATCTGTGCTTAATATAAATTACTCATACTCATTCTCGAGTCAGTGAGTACGTCCACCCCTTTACAAAAACTTTTTTTTCAGTCGTAAAGAAATATTCATTTTTGTGTTGTGGATATGGATACATTTGTTGCATGGAATCAAGTGGCAACTGCGATATATACCAAGCCTCGTAAGGTTGGTTTGGGTTGACCACTTTGCTAATGCCCATTTGAAAAAAAGTTTAACCTTTTTTGAAAAATTGTAGTTTTCTTAAAAAACGGAGGGCCGAAAGTACCAGATATTTTGGTAATTTCCAACCCAAATTAGCTACCAATATGATCCCTATTAAAGTATTTCATTGATTTAAGAGTCCATTGGAAACGTATAGGAAAAAAGCATTTAGCCAGGTATTTATGGTTTCGTCATGAAAATGTATAGTTGAAGGAGTTTACTCCTGTAATATTGACTATTGTACTGAAGCACTCCATAACTTTCCTAGACAATGAGTCTCATATTGCTTTGCGCTCAAGTTTATTTTTAAAATCCAATTTCAAAAAGTCAAAATTAATGTTCGAGATGGTAATAGAGAAATGCCGAAACATATTCAAAATTTTAGTTATGAATGTTTGTCTTCTTGCGCAACTGATACTCTAAGCTATAGCTCCAACTGAATCATGTAAATTTTAGAGTAGCAGTAAAAACCAATTAGGTCGCTCTCTTTGATAGTCAATATATTTTAAAGTAGGGCCACATAAAAACACATATTTGCGTTGCAAATTAAAGGAAAATTGTAAGATTTCGCAAATTTTAATCGTCCAATACATACTTTTCAATGCATACTTAATAGCTTGTAGTGTCAGAGAACTATACACACGCACATTTTAAATGGGAGTTATGGAGAAGGAAGCAAAAACAATTTATTTTTCTGAACGAAAAAAAAAACAATTTTCAAACGGATGAAATATTCATTCGACAAATGACACACGTAGTAGCTAGGCTAAAGCACGCTTCTATTAAAATTACTTTTTACAATTTTTTTTTCAACAGCTTGTGACAATCGTCTGCATCTATACATCCGGACGAGTGTAGCGAGAGTGAAATTTAACTGTGAAGAAAACAAATCCCGGGAAAATACCTCTTAAATTACTTTATTTTACCTTTACTTCTTCATCGTCGTCTACCTACACAGTGCAAAGTTGAAAGTACAAACGAATTTAAGGAGCAACAGTGACTTGGTTTCTGACAGGTAAACAGCAAGGGATAGATGAGCGTTTTTGAAGCATGAAAGTAATTGTAAAATGATGGAAAGGAGTCCTCAGCATGTGCCACGTGTTGTTTTTTCCGTTTCAGCATATACTTATACTTATGTCGTCCATGGTATTGTCAACTATGCCATGCCTGTAAAAAGGAAATAGTAAAAACCCCTCTTATAAAAAAATATATTCCGATTTGCTATCTAACTAAAAGAGAAATGACACGAAATTGGCAATTTTCGATTAATATAAATTACATTTTTTCACTCTCTTGTTCAAAGGTGAAGGGGCGTTTGTAAAAACAGTTTCTTGGTCAAATACGCTTCTGGTTTGAAAGACTAAGAAAGCAAGGAAAATAACATGATTACTTTTTTATAATAATAACTAGAGCCAACTTCCTTTTTACATGACAACTACACAACAACGAAATGAAAAAGAGAAAATCACTTTCAGATTTCGCCGCCCGTCTGCGAAAGTAAAACAACGCCATGCCTGGTATCCAATAGTAATAATACCATTCCATCAACAAACGAACATGGAAATGGAAATCTTAAGTAGATAAATGAAGGTAGACATGATGATGAGACAATCATATAACTCATTAAATATTCCGATTCGACTGATTGCTACTTATGAAAAAGAACAAGGTAAAAAAAAGCTATCAACGACGACGACATAATGTAAATGATATGCATGTGTTCATATTGAGCGTTAAGCATAACAAAGTTTTTGCTTATGCATACTTGATTAAGTCGTAGAATTACGTATGTATCATTTCTTATTCCATTACTTTGGAGTACAATAACCCAGAAAATCCTCCTGTTGCCAATATTAGCTCACCAAGAAATATACCTTTTCTTAAACTTAAAAACTTCCAACATATCCTATTATATATGACTCAACCATCTCAACAATAAAGCTTCAAATCGAGTTTTTAAATTGCAATATATTTTGCATATAAAATGACCTACATTGAAGAAGCAATCGAGAATAAAAACAACGATTTTGTGGGTTCAGGAAATCCGACTTTTGTTTCATTTAAAAAACATAAAATGGGCACATAAGTCTTCCAGGTTAGATCAACAAATTCGTTATTTAGCATCCCATCTCCGTAGAGACTTGTATTGGTTATTTCTACTGCTGAACTCCTGTTTGCAATTACGCACCGTAATAAAAGAGCAAGTAATAGTAGCATCCGTCCGTTTTGTTGCCTTTATTCTTCCTCTTCTCAAAACCTGTCCATATGTAACATTTTTACTCTACTACCATTCATTCATCCTCATCGTATCGTCATCCCTAGCTTGTCCATGGAGAGTGAAACATTTGTTCCAAATTACATACATTGTATAAAAAATTACCCACTAGAATAAAGATAGAAATTGAGAGAGGAAATTGGGCTCCCTGTAAAAAACTTGTCGACAATAATGCCAATATTTTGTGTACAGTCGCCCACATACAATGACAAAAATGATGATGATGATGATGACGATGACGCCGACGATGAATACACTTCCATATAGCCCACGTTACAAGTTACGACTCCTACAAAAAAAAACCTACGTACGAACAAACTATTAAAATAAAGAGGGGTAAACGTGGAGAAGGGGAATTTATGTGTAAAAACGGCAATTTCCGTAAATTTACAGGGTAGCATAGTTGTGGTTAAGGGAGATGGCCAGAAAACCCATAAATCTTAATTTTTGTAGTGCCTTACTTGCACTCTCCTACAACTCTCACTTACTCACTCACAGACAAATCCCTTTCTTATAACAAAAAAACAGGAAAAATAAGAGAGTAAGACAGTAAAAACTTGATAGCATTACCGGCTTGAGCAATAAAGCAAAATAAGTCTGTCCTTATGTATATCATTAGATTACGCAAAATCAGAGACAGAAACGGAGCATAAATGCTACCCTTACAACTGTTCCTTTTTATGTAATAAGGGCTTTTTCATGACCTATGGCCACGGCTTAACTGTCATACATTTCTTTCCATGAACGAGAAAACGGCTATCAAAATTCGAGCTGGATAAATAAACTGCTCCTATTTCAGTGTACATTTTGCGTTCTAGCCACACAATAAGTAATCAAATTCATCTTCACAATGAAACAAAGAAGCGGAACGAGGAGATAGAGTTGTTTCCAGTAATCCCTGAATTTTGCCAGCTTTATACATACCAAGAAAAAAAATTTATTTCAAAAGTCATAAACACAATCACCGTGTTATGCAGACAAACATAAATAAGTAGCAGTAGCCATGAAGTAGTCAGCAGTAGCTGCATGATATAAAGATATGGTAGAGCTGGTAGTTCACGTTATGTACACATATAGCAACCAATTATTTCCCCTATTATGACAAGATTAGCTGACACAGATTATTCACAACGAAACTTACATGATAATCACGTGCCTACGATTTTATAAAGAAGCTTCTTCGTTCTCATAAATAATAGAGAAGCTGGCCACACAAGCCCCCTTTGCTTTAATGCTTTACCAGTAGTGTGTAACACATTAAAGTCGTCTGGCGTAGATTCTTGGAGAGAAAGAGAGAGGGATGAGCATTTTTTTTAATATTAAGAATTGGTTTCGTCTTCGTCCTCACCTCCAAATCTTTAAGCAGAAGATAGCAAAGCATAGCAAAACATTGTATATAAAATAATGTTGTTATTAATGTGCATTAAAAAGTGCATATTTGTAATTTTCTGAGTGTACTTATATATATACATTGAATCGCATCGTCCTGTTGGGACCACCACCACGAGTGCCACCAACAAAACCAAAAAACCACGACTTGGAACAAACACCAGTCATTATTATTACGACACGTACTATATTATACCTGGGCTAAGGCGCATGTATATATATATATATGATGTGTGTTATGTTTTATGTTGTGTACCATTTGCTGGTGACTCCTCTCCTCTGCACCTGTAAACAATGAAGGAGAATGTAGAATGGCAAGAGAAGATGAAAATTAAACCACGTGAATATTTATCCATTTGCCCTTTTTAATAAGACTTTCTCTCGACTCAACTTTTGTGAGTTCACCTTGCCACTACATAAGCATTTAACTACTGTGTGGTTGTAGTTGGTGTGGTAAGCAAGGAAAGTTCAGGAAGGAGGAATGATGATGAAGAAGAAGAGGCATTACTCAATTTTAATATAATGCATACCTAATGATAATAAGTAGCTATCTATATGTATCTCTATCTTACATTCCTCCCTTCTCCTACTTTTTTTCTCTCTCTCATCTTAATAACGACAATGATGATCCTCCCTTTCCCATCTGTATTCATGTGTGTGATGATATGATATACATATATGAATATGAGTATATATTATTCGTGCATAATGCAAATGCACGACAAAAAGTAAAGAGCAAAGCCCATAAGTTCAAGAGGCTCACCAAAGTCAGCCCTGTTTGCTACTACCACGCATAAAATAAATTGTAGGCTTCTCCCTATATATGTATGTAATATTTATGTAGGGTATCACATCTTCTCTCTTTCTCTGTATTTATATTTATATTGCATCAATTTTAAATTACAAATTATTATGTTCATAATCTTGTCCTGGTATGGCCAGGCCAAGCCAAGCACTTGCTTATAAATATTATGCATGTATATACGTGTATTATTATCCATCATCGACAGTTATTAGACGGTTCACGACTTTTGGTGTTGCTACTGATGTTGTTCCTTGGCGTCAATTTTGCTACTGTGACTACCTACCGATAAGGTAGCATTAAATCTATTAAAAAAACTCATAAGGCACACAAAACAAGTATATGTGTGGTTGTGGTGGGCTTGTAAATAATATATTGTATATACTTTTTTTGGCTGGTTGCTTCTGTGAAAAAAGGAATTCAAATTGGCTGGGTCGAGAGGGCGAGTTTCGAATTTAAGCTTTGGCTTCTTGTCTCACACAGCTACTGTTATTACCTAAAGATTCTTAAGATGCTCACAAGAATCTTTGATTTCAGGAAAATACCAATAAAATGGCTTCATAATTCGTATATGAATATTAAATATATATATGAATGAGGGAAACTCACGGCTTATCTGTACTTAACTCCTTTTGGTCATGTCTTGCTCAAGCACGTAACAAATTATTCGTGATGTGATAAATATGGAATATATTGCTAATACTTGATCTAGCCTTCCGTTTTCTAAGAAGTGTTCTCTCAGTCGTGAAAGAATTCTGGGTCGTTGTCCATACGAATAATCCATAAGTTCATGGTTCGGATGGTCATCATCATCATCACCAGCCTGGTATTATCTTTATCATGATCATTTTGATAATCTTCTGTGTAACATAAAATCATGATGATTATTCAGAGAGGAAGGTCTGACCAGGTCGTGGCTCACTTTTCCAAGCTACTACAATCCATCCATCTATCGACTACCTTCTTGCATACCGTCGCTATTATTATCATCATGATTATTAGTAGTAGTGGTTGGGTAAATGGTAGCAAAGCAAGTAGCCAAAACTTGTGTCTCGCAAGCGAGCCTCCTCGTCGTCCTGTTTATGTTCCTCTCCACTTTTCTTATTTTCTATAATCGTCGTGGTGGTGTTTGGGAGGTTAAGGTAGCAAAAAAAGTGGAAAAGAAGAAGCATGTAGGTTTCAATGGACTCAAAATGAATGGTTGGTTTGAGAGAGTGAGTGGACATAATTGTACAGTTGATCGAGACTTTGATTACTATAATTTATAGAGATAAATCACCAGGATAATTGCGGGAAATCATGTATTGGTTCAAGCGAGACGTTTACGCGTCATTTTGACAAGACCTTCTTTTATCATAGATGATATCCTGTGTCCTCTCCAAACTATCATAATACATAATATAAAATTTATAAGGAATGTACTTATGCACACAAAGTGTAGAAACTAATGTACACACTATGACATAATCTAAAAAAACATACTTTTTTATGTCCGTTTAAACGCTCTTTCACTACGTGAGTGTGCAACAGATGGAAAAATGAAAATATTACAGAAGAAAGAGCATAATTGCCATAAAGGCTCGCCACTCTGCACCTTCTGGAGAGTAGTAATGGGTAGTGAACTAATTTGGGTGGAAATGGCGATTGAATTTTAAGTTGTGTGGCACATTAGATGACATTATAAATGCTTTTGAATGTTTTGATGTTCGGTACTGCAAGGTTTATGGCTAAAATGTTGAAGGGTTTACTTTATGTAACTTCGCCACGAAAATGTAAGAAAAAGATTGATGAGTAATGCAAAATAATCTATAAAAATAAGTTGAAACCAAGCACACATAATATGAGCAATTTCTTGGGGCCAATGTTGATTTTTACCTTCTTCAACCTTTCGGGTCTCCTCTTCATCTTGAGTATTCGTAATTCGTAACTTAAACGTATCGTAAAAAAACTACGCAGCGATTATTCGTCATTATTTTGATTTGATTATGCGTACAACCAGAAGACGAGAGGAGCACGGAGAAAAATTTAAATGTGATGATGCCATTAAAGATTAGGAGCAAGAATCCGCTACTCGACTTGGATATACTGCGTTATTGATCGATGGTCAGACTACTTTTTGTTTATGTTTGTCTACCACAATTTGTTTCTTGAAGGTACAAGATTTGTGTTCTCTAATAGTTTAGCTTCACCCATCATCTTAATGGTCGTAATAATCAATAATTGATTATTTTCTTAGGATATGCATATTACGAAGCTAAGTTAGAAGGTAAGGAGATCGATCTTCTCCTAAGGTTGTTCTTCTAATCCTATATACCAGCTCTGTTTTCTCTAGATGAATCATGTTTTATCTAAATCTATGCAAAGTAGCTGTAGATTGAGAGAATGGAACAAGAAACACTCATAAAATCAGAGTAATTACCGTATACTGTATGTTTTATGTATGGATGTGTGATGGTCAATATGCAAATTTGATAACAGGACATTGATTACTTCTCATTTTCTGACGTTTATTGGAACAGACCTCCAGAAAAAAAGAGTTTGAGACGGATTGACGGAAGGTTTTAAAAACGGGGATAATAAATTATACATGTTCTTATGTATATCAGTAAAAATGCTGCACTACAATACGCACAGTGTAACTACCGTTTTCTTGAAACAAATATGATAACTCTTTCTTACTATGAAAGCAGGCCAAAATTCAATGTTGATGGTTTCAGGTTTCAGTCTCAGCTCAACGAATGAGATGCGAATCAGCCCTCAACTCAACGTTTTCAGGTATGATATAACATTGCGACTAAACGGGGCACTGTGAGACTTCCTCATTGGACATGACATTACTCATGACAGCTCATTCATTTGGAAATGTGAGGCCATGTAATGCAAACTGCATTGAAAATTTAAAGTTTATACTCCGGTTACACTTCCCCAGCAGCATATTACAACCCTCAAAAAATTATTTAAGCCTACACCACGACGTAATATGTATAAGTATAGCTTTCAAAAATAAGAAAGGAAATTGACTTTCTCAATGAACATGGAGTGTAATTTAGTTTACACGGATACACCTTGTGCGGTCACTGTATAATCTTCTCGTAGGTTAAAAAGGATGTGACTTTAATCAAATATAATTTTGAAATAACTGGTTGAAACAGTAAAGAACATAATATATGGAGGCGAGGGCGAATAAGAAATGAAACGGATATGTAAGTAGTTTATATATTGCTCAGCTATACTGAATTTTAAGATGATCTACTATAATGTTGATTATATGAAAGGAGTACTATTTATATATTACATTGCTGTTTCATTTTTTGAATCTCATGCATTGTGTGTAGCACATATCCACGTCCACATGTACCCAATATAATTTTTTGTTTCGAAAGACTAGTGAAACGTAAGCAAGTTGAGCATAATTTTTCAACCCAAGTCAAGCCAGAGCTCATCTGCCCATGGATGGGGAAATGAGAAATACAATTGATGATGAATTCTGATGGGTGCATGTAAAAATGTCAAATTTATGCCGCTCCGTGATAAGCATCTTCTTGTTGATGTTGCGTTATTGCACTCAAGATGAATAAAAGTTTTTGCGAATGCATTGGTTGGTGTACCCATACAAAAGTAAACAGTGCCTGGCTTGAAGGGATGAGATTGAGAATTGTGTATCTTCTTAGTTTTGCTATCATCATCATCATCTTTTATCAGCTTCTACTTTATATTCATCATCATCATGGTCGTCGTCGTCATTGTAATCACAGGGAGATGAGTCGCTTGTCTTCTTTGACTTGTCTTGTGGCTATCTTTATGTTGTTGGACATGAAAATTGCGAAAGCAAAATGTGTCAGCCACCAACAACAAAACTGCTTGACACAGAATAGAATTAACATTTTTGTCTTGGTATTCTCTAATGTATGTTGCTTAGATTGGAATAGAATGAATTTATAACATAACATAATGTAACATTAAACTACAACCATTGAGTCAACTCAAACAATATTTGTGACGTTGAAAACAGCGCAGAGTCATCTTCATCTTGTTCAAGGGAAAATGTAGTAATTTGTGTGCTAAATTTATCCCACTCTATTCCCATTTTCAAGTCAAAATATCAATGAAATGTCGAGTTCTTGTGTGTGCAGGAAACTCATCTAAGCTAATTTTGATTTATGATAATGTTCACATCTACAATTTTTTTTCGTAATTTTCATATAAAGGGCATGGGCATTAGATTACAATTTACATCCTTAAAAATAAATAGTTAATCAGAAGCCTTTTTGAACATTATAGTGAATGAATCAATGAACATTGCACATTTTTCTTTTTGTCACTGTCACGTCACTCATTATTCGTTCAAACGCAAACGAATAAAAAAATACTTCAAGTTTACTCATTCAAGTTGACTTTTTGGACATAATTACCACGACTCAAATAGTTGTCATTGTCATCATGTGGATGAAATGAAAAACGAAGTATTTTTCCACATGAAATGAGAAGGAATGAGGAAGGCTTTCCATTTTCTGATGAAAAAGTTACCCAATCATTAGACATTAACGTAATCAATAAGCTACCAGGCTTGAAAAAATAATAAAAGTCAAAAATTCTTCTTGTAATTGCTCACTCAGCAGTGAATATTATGTAAGTTTTGTCTAGCAAGCCACCACGTTTTTTCGTTTGCTAGGTTTTGAGATATTGACTCCCAAACTTGCACCAAGCGGACTTATTATTTCTACCCTGTTGCATAAACACTAGATTTGTATGTGATGTGATGTATTATGTGTGCGTATATATTTTCATTTCTCATTAAAACAGTAGTCATTTCAAAAAGAGAAAGAGCGAGAGGGCAAAAAAAAAAGTTTTCATATCAAAGTTGCCGAAGGTATCGTCATAATATGTACATGTATATACATGTATCTACATGAACCCAACGTGGAATGTTTCCAAAACATTAAATCCTGGGAATTTTCTCATTGCTCTTGGATCTAAAAACACTAGATCAACAACACACGTTGCAGTGGAAGAGAAGTAGAGGAGTATTGTATTAAACCCATCAAAAACACTAAAAAATTTACCACGTCCTCTCTAAAAACATCTCATCACCATCATAGTCGTCATCATCATCATGATCATTACGTAGCTCACTATTATTCTCCAAGAATTTTCCTAATATAATATCCAAGATGAATGAGAAGAGTGAAACAGACATCATAAAATCGACTCTTACTGCATTTGTGCATTATGTTCATAGAGAGAACAAATGTCCCGCATGCATTTTTCTAAACCGAGAGACCATTAGCTGTGCTAATATCAAAGTTTTGCCAGCCCTGTCCCTACCCAGTCAAAATGATGAAGATGATGATGACTGTTATGATGAAAGTGATCTTATAATCATGAGTGCATACTCGTCGCCCGTTGTTTTTACCATTAGACGTGCCCTCTCCATACAAGTGGTGTGTTTACATATAGCACACAAAAAGATTAGTTGCCGGCAGCGTTGCATCATGGTTTTGTGCAGCTGCTCTCTAACAATTACCCCCTGTCATTGTTGTTTTTGGGTTGCTAGTTTTTACAAACCAAGAGAGAACTCATTGCTTAAGGGATGCCATAATATATATTGGCGACGTTCCACACCGAAGCGGATAGCAGAGATATTCAATGACGATCCAGAATATTTTTTTTTACAAATCTCATAAATAAATGCCAATTCGCTAGCTACTCATGTAGAGAATGAGAAAAGTAATATTATAAATTAGCCATGGCTCAATTTTAACATCAGATTAAATACCGGCAAGGCGTTAGAGTGAGGTTAAAACTCAAGTTGCTAGTTCATTAAACCCCTCTACTGGTCTGGTCTAACATTCTCTGCGGTCCTCATCATACATAAGTAAACGGTTGGGTGACTGAGTCCGTTATTATTTGACAAACTGTTTTACCCTGGTTTTTTATGAAAATAGTGCCAAGAGGCGGTCGAAAGTAGCAGTGTGATCTGCTTCATTTACCTCTCATACATGTTGCTACTGTATATTAGACTTGATATTAGATGGAATATTGTCGATGCTGGAAAATGTTATTATGATATTTATGATTAGAATTTGGTTCCAGGAAACTAGTCTATCTACCTGAGAGGAGATGGCTTGAAACCGCAGAAATAAATGGAAATCGGTATACTAACAATATTATTGATAACGATGATTAGATTTCAAACATCATTTGCTTTTCATTTCCTACAATATTCCCCAAAAAGCTAGACTCTAGCTCTTCACCAGTTCTTCTTCAATATGTCAAAGAGTTAGAACAAGATACTGAATGAGTATTCAGTGTGTTCAATGTGTGTATGTATCTATATTGAACATGATTTTTTCCCTTGTACATGTTTCTAATTTCCTTCTAATGGTTACAATATGCGGGGTTCTGTGAAATAGCCAAATTATTCCTACTTTCAAACTCCCAATCTAATCTGATGCCAAAAACGCGTGTGTCTTGTGTGCATCTCTCCTTCTCTTACTGTATAGCTTGCTCTGATACGTATCACTCAAAGGCATTCATGTTTATAGAGCATATTAAAAATACTACTGCTGTTACGTAAGTAACACCACGTAGTTTCAGTAAATGTGAATGTTACTTCCCCCCAATTTTCTCTACTTCTATCACTATCTCCTATTCGAGCTTAATGTGATCTACTTATTTTTTCTATCTCTCCACTTTACTTCCTATATATAAGCATACACACACTGTTGGTTACATGCTCGTGGCTAAATTTTCTTGGAAACGAATTTAGGAAGTGGAGCTTTATGACGAACTTATTTTCTTGAAAAAAAACTGTAGTCTCACCCAAAAAAACGTATGCGTACCCAAATGGGTATACTTTGGTGATACCAAACTTCCTTGTTGTGCTTTGTAAAAGAGCTTCTGGAAAAAAATTTGGATTTTTCCTTCATCTTCTTGAGTCAGAACACACTTTCTTAAATTACGTATTTCCCTTTAGAAATACATCCTCTCCAATCTCTCTGTGATGTTGGGAAATAGCATAAAGAAAAGATTCCTTTCTCTTGCCTTGCCTTCCTACTTATTTTCCTTCTAACAACTTCGTTAATAATCAAGGGATTCTTAAGGGCGATGAAGGAAAATGGAAAAAAGGCTCTTATTTCTTGGACCTTCTCAATCTATCTCTGTGTGTGTGTGTGTGTAGTGTATACTTTATTTCCAGGAATAAGATCAGAGGAACGTACCCACATATGTACATTCTGTATATTTTCTATACAACTTTAACCCAAAAGCTGCTTCTTGCTTTCTCTCTCGCATCGTATCCAATATTCTTAGCACCGCACCGTTAGCTTTCCACTCGCTCTCTCTTTCTCTTTGGAGATTTTTGTCATTGAATCTGACTTAAGTAAATGCGTTTAAAAACAGGACTGGGAGAAAATTGGACAGTCCCTAGATGACTTTGCTAGGTAATATACTTGTGAATATATGTTCGTATTCAGTATGCACACGTAACGTTACTATTACATGAGCCTTTTTCTCTTCCCCTTCATCCCACCAGTTTTTTTTCTGTAGTTGGTAGGAAAAATTGGAAAAAGTGGGTATATCTTAGCTCTGGTCTAATAAAAACCTAGAGGAATAAAGTTGTTTTGACTCTAACGAATTTGAGGGTAGGCTTGGTTGGTTTGGCTTGGTGCTACTTTTGACAGTACGCTTGCAACATACACAAAATCTCCTTGTGAGGTATTACAAAGTATACGGCTGCTCTGCTCTCGTGGTGGTGGTGGTGATGGTAACGAGGACTTAGTTGAAGCTCCAATTTAAAAAGGGAGGACTAAAGAATTGCTAAATTTTGTCTTATGCTTGAGTCCCCACTTGAGAGCTAAATCAGAGTACTTGCTCTCCTCCGAGCCTATTTTTGCGTCTCTCTCTCTCTCATACTTCGTATCCGTATTTTCTTGTTAGTGATGGTGAAACGGAAAGAAATTGGAAGAGAAGGAAAAAAGCTCTAAGGTGTGGGCTTAAAAAAAGAGGAAAAAAAGGAATAAAATGGGAGAGAGAGAGAGAAAAAAGAAAGAAGATGAGGGAAAAAGGAATCAGAAAGAGTCAGAGAAGCCTAAAGAAAAAATGTGCAGTGGGATAGAAAAATAAGGAGATGAAAGTAGTAAAGCAACTATTGCACCAGAAGGCTATGTATGGTGATGATGATCACTATGCTGCTTTGGCTCCCAAAATATATAATAATACATACTATTTACATTGTACATACATGTTTGCAGTTTGTTGTAAAACTCTATGTACTTTCTTACATCTGGATAAAAATTCAGTTTTTTTTTCTTCTCTTTTTTCTTTCTGTGTCGTCTTCGCTTTTTCTTTTCCTTTTCTCAACTACCATGTTTTCATTTTGCACACGCGGAGAAATAAGAATTAGATGGAATGAAGGGAAAGGAATGGAGAGAAGCTTGAAGCGAGAAAAAATGAAGTGGCTCATCTTTTCCGGTTGTCTGGCTCTTATTACTGGCGAACTAGGAAGAAGACTAAACTTTCAAGAATTAAGGAAACCAGGTCTCTTTTTCTACCCAGTGTTTTTTTCTTTTCACTTGCGTTATTGCAGACACAAGAACACATGCATGATGATATGAGACGATGGGTCGGAAGAAGCAATATCCACTCCATGAATATATATCTCTATCTATCTATGCATGGTTCAAGTGAATGGGCCTCAAAGTTCTAAACTTATTTCCCAGCTTTCATCTTCATTCACTCTCTTCTTCCTTTCTCATAATGTGGAGTTCTCTTTCACGCGGATTCTTGAATACGAAATGTGTGGGCCTTAGTTGAATATGCAAAAATTTCTGTTCACCTTCACTGAGTTTTGTGCATGGACTTGAGAGCAGACAAAAAACCAGAGCGAGAACGACGCGCTGAGGTACTTTTACCATTCCATTTCTATAATATTCCCTTTGCTTTCTTTTGAATAAAAAAGTGCTTTGTTCAACAGAAAAAAAATGCGTGTGTGTAATGCATATGTGTATGTGAGTTATGGCTAATGGGAAGAGTACAATGAACTTGTTTGCAGTCCTGAATTTTGATGTGGAAAGTCGACGAGAAAAATTCTCAAGTATCTATCACAACCTCCTACTTTATAACCACATGTTCCATAAACATTCAGCTGATACTGCGGTGGATAGTTGTATTGATAGTAATGGGAAGACTTTTTCCACTACCGAAGATTCTGCAGGTGTACATACTCAACTATCTTTGTGAGCAACAGAACAGAAAACTATTTCTACGCTTGATTTCACTGCATTACAGTTCATAAAAATATTTTGGTAATAATATTCCATCGGTTTCAATTTGTCATTTCATTTCACAACTACCGACTATATTATTCCGGGTATTTTATGTATATGAATATAATATGACATCTTAAATTTACATTAAACTAAAAATGAATTTGTCATCGGATGACGGTAGACGAACACAATAATATGGAGGCAGCCATGAACAATCATCGAAATATATATCTCCTTTCGTGACTGTAAAAGTGTGAATGTTGATAATAAAATTTTGTTTTTGCTTCAGTAGTTTTGCTTCCCAAAAAATTCTCACACTCTTCTTGCTCAACTTTTACATCCATCATCACACCAGCATTAAATATCCTACACCAAATAAGGCAAGTGGTAAAATAGAATGAAAGAGCAGTCTTCTCTGTCACAATAATGTTGAGTAAAAAAAATATCGTTTTGTTTCTTCTGGCGGTCAAATAAAGCATGCTAATTATTACCAACATTTACTTCAGCCTTGTGCTTCAACCCTTCATTACTAGGGAATCCTTTTCATTTTGTCCTGGCTGCAAAGATGCGACGACATCCCAACAACCCGTTTTCAACACCGTCATTTTCATGCCATGTATCATCCTCATCATAACGCAGTCAGGCAGCGCAGCATAAATTGTTTGATTTTGATGCATATTCAAAAGCCACCAGGCAAAAACTTATTCTTGCTCAACACTAATATACATCAACATCATTGAAGTTGCACAAAACATCTCTTTCGGTAACATGTGACTAGTCAAAAGCCTTACAGATAGGAATAACTCATCTGAATATTATATATATGTGTGTATATTTCATTGCATTTCATTAGCTAGTCCATATCAGCCATGGTAAAACGAAGGTAAAAGTAACTTGCCGATGCCAAAGTTATTGAGAAATGGCATTGTGAGTGAGTAAAATCGAGTTTAAGTAGTCAGGCTGAGGAAGAAGATGTGGATGGATTTTATATAGGAAATAGCACGAGGAGCAAGAGAGTAAAGTCAGTAGAGAAGTAGAAGAAAACGAGAAGTCGAGAGAGAGAGAGAGTGAGAGAGGAACAAGAAAAAGAAACGAGAAGTTAGTATAAAGTAGTTAGTTGAAGAAGTAATATAGTAGTAACTCTCCTTCCACCACCAGCAAAAGCAATGGCAATGATGATGACGATAACGATGGCAACGTGAACAGCAGAACCAGCAGTAGCAACCGCATGTTGTGCAACTTACAATATGAATGTATAACATTTATAAATCGGATTCTTATAGCCACGAGAATTTTGTGAATGTAATGGTGTGTGTGTTTGTAGTATGTAGTATAGAGGCAAGCAAGTATATATGTACATAGTGTTCTCTCTCTCTCTCACTCTCCTCGCCTTTTTCGATGCAAAAGGGAAAAACATAAAAAAGGGTCTTGGGTGAAATTGGAAATTGTAGGACCGTTCCAAGAAAATCTAGTTAAGAGGCTCCTCCTCCCCAAGAGAAAATCGATGAGACCAATCCGATTCTGAGCTGGAACGTCTTTGCCCATCGCACACTTGCACACACACTCACACACACAAACATCTATTCTCATTTTATAAGGAAGTGGGAGCAAGGTAATATAGGAAAATACAAATGTATGTATATGTGTATGTACCTATGTATACATTTCGGAATACATTCACTTACACACTCACATACTCATGCACACACACACACACACATACACATCATGAGTCTAAGAAGACAAGTAAACCGAAAATGTAGAATGTGTGCAAGCAAACACATTACAGAAATGTATTTATTTTTATATGAAACTCTCTTTTTACTTTACCACGTTTCTTATACTGTGAAATGCGCTCATCATCATCATCATCAATATCATCTTGCTTCTCTTCTCTCTTTCTCGCCGTCATATAAAAATATATGTGTTTTTCTATCTATCTTCGTCTGCTCTTGAAGAAACAGCTCACACAAAAACCGATCTTTCATAGACACATGCAACCCTTATAGAAAAATGGATTGAAGAGATGTGGAGAGAGTGCAATGCATGTTATACGCGCATCAGTCACCTCACATGCTCGTTTTTATATTATATCCATTTAAACATCATCAACAAACGAGAGAGCGAGACAGAAGAGAAGAAAAGTGGGAGAAGAGAAGAGATCCGACTCAAAAAGACATGAAATGTAAGATACATCTTCACTCATTTCATTTATGGTACTTGATGCTCCCGGTCTCTCTTGGCATGGCCTGTTTTTCTCCCTTCATTCCCTATTTTTCCTCGTTCTCTTGCCCTGTCGTGTCTTAAAAAACTTGCCCTTTTTTCTTCTCGCTTTTTTATAAATGTTGAATGTTTCATTCACTCGAATCACCTTTTTTTTCTTTGCATGTACGTATCAACTAGAAACTAACGCATCACAAGTAAGCATTCTCTCTGTAAAAGGGAGCAATGTAGAAATTCAACCGTTTTAAAAATTTTTGGAGGAAGCAGACTTTCTGCCGGGGAATCGGAATCTGATTGGGAAGACGAGAGGGAGAAAGATATTGTAAGCCATTTTATGAGATTGCCCGTCATTCCATCCAACACTTTAAGAGATATCAATTGCCTTCCCTTTGGTGCAACAAGAGTTGAAAAGAATGTCCGCATTTGAGACAAAATGTGTGTCGGTATTTTACAAACATTGAGCAATGTTAATTAAGGTGCAATCTTTAGCATAAAATATGCATGTTTTAATAGTTATTATGCAAAAGTTTCTTTTGAGCATCTGAACTCACCTGTCTGTTTCCCCGTGTTTTTCAATGAATTTTTCTCAACTTTTCATCAGCATCATCTACTCAACGCAAAAGCCAAGGACTTTTTCAACTAGTGTGTTCAAAATATTCATAAAAAATGGAAGGAGGAGAAAGAATAGGAGGAAGAAGTAGACGAGTGAGAGAGAGAGAGAGAAAAAAAATGAACAAAATTAATCTTTCTAAGCTTACGCCACACACAAGCAGACATGATGTGCATGAGCAACATAAAAGAAAGAATTTGTCACATCACCCTCACTCACTCCTTCTTCACGTCTCATCTCTTTGTCAAGAGTAGAAAAGAAGACGAAGAATAAAAAATGTCTATAGCAAATGAACGTCTTTCTAGCCAATCTCCCTTAAACACAATGGCCTGATGGCACTCTCTACTATAAAATATATCAAAAAACAAGATGTGCATGTATGCACGCATACATACAAAGTTTCATGTTTTTTATATCCATCTAACCAGAACGGGACTGATTGTGAGCTGAGTTGACTGGCTCAAGAATAAAATGTGCATACATTTATAATAATAATATGCATTGGATTCGGGAATACGCCAAGTGTTTTTTCAACTTTTTTTCTCTCTCTCTGTCTCTTCTTATTCTTCTTTTTCTCCGCTATACCACACCTAACTTAAACCATTGTACAGGAATAAATGTATGGATGGAAAGGTATAGATGCTTTTGTCTTTTTTCTTTGTAAAAAAAAGACAAGTATGACTTGTGACATATGACAATCAACAATAGTACAGCGTTGTGTGATGATAATAATATGGTGATGATGTCGACCCCGCACGTTTTTAGCATGTCCCAAAGTTTCCTTGCTCATTTTTCAATGAAAATTAATTCCCTCCTATCACTTCATCCATAAGTTATGCAGGAGAAATATAAAATAGTATTGTGCATGCACACACACACCACCAGCACCATCGCCAGCTTTAGGTTGTCTCCCATCCCAATTCCCATACCAACCATAAGGTCAACTACCTACTTGCCTGCTCATTTATATTGTGTGACATGACACCTCTCTCCTCTTGCTGAACCAGAAACGATGGTGAGCACCAGCCAACTACGCTCCAAATAAAGAGTTACCAATGAAAAACTCAAAATATTCACAACTTTTCCTCCTCTTTTTATTATCCAGGGGGGTGTTTTACCATAAATTGATTACACTATTTTGTCGATTTCTTTCCGAAGGACGATGTAGATTGGTTTGACTTCGTGGTGATTATGGTAAAATTTACAATGTAATAATGTGGTAAATAGGCACCTATTTAGGTGAAGGTGAAGCATATAATCTCACGTTGCCCTGTCACCCAATATTGAAATTATATAGGTAGTATTATGTGCATTACATCTTCCCTAAAATGGAAGTTGGAAGTACCATAAGAACTCGAATTTTTGGTAAGGATTCGTTTTTTAAAGAAAAATTCAAACTTATTAACATTTAATATCATTAGTTTCCTCCCTCATCTACGTCTAAACTGCTATGGAGTCCCTTTTAGTCTTTGGCTTGGAGCAATCCCAAATATGAACATGTAGCTTTCAAAATGCTTTTGAAAATGTTGTTGAAATAGGTAGCATTTGAAGAAATATTTTTCTGTGACGTAAAAAAATCTTGTTTTCCTTGTTTTGTTGTGCAATGAATCCTTTCCATACTGCGTTTCTTTTCTTCCAAGAGAGATGTACCACCCGCATTTTTATGTTCCACCACACACCATCCTTGTTCAATGTTTCTCGTGCCCGTATATAGTAATAGGGCTGGGCGCTCCTGTTCCTTCTTCAGCTTGTTTCCGAGCGAAATCTCATAGTCATCCTCTTTTGCATTATCATCATGATCCTAAGGCTGCAGCAGCATCATTATCATCGTCATCAACCAACAAGTTATAAAAAAGTATAATATTCATCTCTCACTCCGTATTGGTTGTGTAACTATGCGTTTGTGTGCATCCCATCATTTCATGTAGCCAGAAGTAGTCGTAAAATACTCCCAAAAAATTCCAAAAATATCTACTCTCGCTTT
Organism: Orchesella villosa; assembly: GCA_036850725.1. Taxonomy (NCBI): domain Eukaryota; kingdom Metazoa; phylum Arthropoda; class Collembola; order Entomobryomorpha; family Orchesellidae; genus Orchesella; species Orchesella villosa. The sequence goes on along the minus strand of JAANSM010000028.1, from coordinate 29,543 downwards.
TCAATTTCTAAGTGGTGGATGTTGTGCATGAATGCTGAAAATTTTCATGAATTCTTTTCTTCAAACATTTCCTACCAAGTTTTCTATTTTCCCATTGCTTTTCCCTCGTTTTCTGGGTATTCACATCATATCAGACCGTCGAAAAAGCATTTTGTACAAAAACTGTCGTCACTTACGTATTTAAAAGCTTGAGTATCATGCTACGCTCACAGCTGTCAACTTTTAGCTTTTATCCATCTATTATTGAGGCAAAATGGATTATAAGCTAGGAACTTGTAGCCATTTTAATGTTTTGTTAAGTCTGTCCGTCAGTCCGCTTCCTTTGTAGTACAGTATCCGAAGTACAGGTTAACTTTTAAATATGTTGTGACACATAAATGACTTATTAGAACAAACCAGCTTTGGAATTAAATTAAATGATTGGCGAATCGGAATTGAAATTCAAGTACCTTTCAATTAAAACGGTTTGGTTAACTATAAAACATTTACTTTAGGATTTACTCACACATTTAAAACTTTCTGATCATGAGTTAAATGAGCAATTTCATGTGAATTTAATGCTAATATTCAATTATACTTATTTAGACTGTTTCGCGCAGACTTGCTGTCGCATCTATTGGCTACAATATAGTAACAATTATAAGGTCGTGGAAACTGTGTAAATCATGTTGCCAGTTGACTACGTTTCTATTCAGTATTGTGAGTTGATTTCATCCGAAAATTTATTTTTGGCTTGGTCCATCCCATTTGAAAGCATTAAGAGCTTGGGAACTGTGAAACGAGATATTTGTGTAAAAAACCATTGTAATTTTCCCTAAAGGCCTTTATACATTCATATAATGATTATTGTATCATTACAAAAGCGCAGCAGTTCGTGACGCATGACAATGGGGGACTAGGGCTGGTCAATGGTCCTCCACTAATTTTATTCTTCTTCTCATCATAAAATATAGAAAGAGAGACTGACCAACTCTGTAGATGTTTCCGAACTACTAAAACGATTCTCCCGTTTGTCTACATTCATTTTTGTTGCCAGTACTCAAGCGCATAAAATGTATATATGTAGTTGTGGTTTCTGACTCTGCGTAGTACTTTAAGTATTTGTATTAGAGTGAGTAATGAATGTACACGAATTTGCCTTTTGACTTTGCAGAATGAATAAAAAAACGTAGGTATACGTGTGGTGGTGACCAACAAAACTTCGTACATTTTCAGCGGGCGGTAGCAACACCAAGTTTTTTCTACATGCTTGGATTAAATTACGTTTCTCTCTCAACTTCTATCTACTCTCCTCTTGCTCCTTTCCTTTGGATGGTGTTGTACTTGAGAAGAAGAGGAAAATGTAAAATTGACGGAGGGCCAGCAACCAAGAGAGAAAAAGACTGCAGGTTTTTGTACTCCACAGACAGAGGCAAGTCTTCTTTCAGGTGGTTTCGTGCGGTGACTGGTGAGTGGGTGAGAATGAATAGGTATTGTGAAGATTATGGCAGTGGTCAACAGTGAACATGACAACTGAGGCAAAAAAAAGTTTAGCAATAGTGTGTAATTCAATCCAGCAGTGGATGTATATGGATGCAAACTCATTCTTTGTAACGCTACTTGCGTAAAGGTAGAGTTGGATGTATTATCATGTAGTAGGATGATAATGAACGTAATGGTAGTTATAAAGACTTTTGTACAAACAACATACCTAAGGAAAGGGTGAATGGACAATTTTCAATGCTAGATAGTAACCTAATCATTGCGTACTTGACTCTTTACAAAAAACTAATTTGTATAGATAGAATCAACTGCTTTTTTCTAAGGTGTCAATGATCATGATTTACAGTATCTTTCCGAAAATATGAGTTTTCTAATCGGTATCTACTTCATGTAAATACATATAAATGGACTGGTTTCATATTTTTTAAATTCTAATATTTTTTTTATCGTAGGCATTATACCGGCTCTTCTAACCGACCGGCATTTTAATTCCAAGATTCTTTGAAAAAAATACTCATACCAAAAGTATCAGCTGTACTAAACTCCTTTTGTCTGTAAATGTTTTGAAGATGACAATATTCATACCACGCTGAGAAAATGAGAGGTTTCATGCAACATTTTTCTATCTTTCTTCCTCTTCTCTCTCTCGTGGAAAGAAAGGAATCTCAGTAGTGTGTACGAGAGAGATTCCTGTGTCCGTAATGGACAGATATGATCTTTTGGACCACATCATGAGTGATGAGAAAAAACTACACGACTGTGACTACACACACTAGACATAACCACAACATAAGTAAGTATAGATACATGCAAAAACTTTTCTCAGCTTCAACGAACTTGGCCATCTTCACAGCAGAAGAAGAGAAAAAAAACTTGCTTCGCTGCATATTATAAAACGTCTTTTTGTATCAGTATCAGTACACCACTCATAATTTGGTTATAAATGTCGTGCAACAAAGTACTTACTGTGATACGGAATCCTTTCGCTAGCTGTATGCTGTAACTATACAAGAATCTGCCATTAGTAGTGGCAGTTCTCCGTTAAAAGAAAAGTTACCTTGAACGAGTTTTGCCAAGCCAACGGTTGGCTTGCCGTTCGGAACCATGAGCACACATATATACTTTAATATAGACATTTTTTTCCACAAATACAGGGAAAAGTTTAGTAGTGTTACAACATCAAAAGTTGATGTTACTTATCAACCAAAACTTCCTACAATGCATGGGCGGATCTTGCACGGCTAGAAACTTTATCATGAGGAGTAGCAAAAGAGTCCAAGAAAACCATGTTTTAGATAACGTTGCTTGGGTCTCCTTTTCTCTCTCTCTCTTTTTCTCAACTCTTTAGATCTATTAAAGAAACCACAAAAATGTGATATGATATCTGTCAACGAGACAAGGCACAACTACTGTTGCGTGTTGGAATTGGAAGGAAACGTGTCGTGTAAGTTTTTTTTTACAAGGGAGAGAGAGAGAGAGCTAGAGATATAGACTTTTTTCTTCCCAAAATGATAGTAATCTACAAGATATACATTTTTTAAAATAAAATAATATGCTACGCTATGAATTTTCAAACTCGTTTTGTAAAATACTACACTACACGTTTGCTTCATTGCTACATGTATTTATGTAATTTCTCACTATTTGAAATATTGCCCGCAGAGAGAGAAGAATAACTGGTAGATGAGCAATTTCCAGCTGTGCTAATCCGGGAGGACAGTTATCAACATGTTACTTTTTGATGGATGTTGTGTGTAAGCATTTTTTTGCATGAGGAAGTTTTTCTCTTTTTGCCATGTTCAATCCATGGGTTATAATTAAAGATAATTATCATGCATTATATCAACATCGATAGGGATGAAGATTTATGCTATAGACAGAGACAGAGCTAGACTATATATATATCTCTCTACTTATGTATCAATATGTGAAGCTGACTGTCTGCGTTTTCGTTGTCAATTGTTCGGGAAGTAGTTTTTGCGTTTGTCGTTCAGAATTTCATCGAGTGCGTGTTAGCATGGTTATGTTATGTACACGTAGAGAATTTTTATATACGTCATTCTGCCTGTTTCTCATGTGACAAGGCACATGTGGCCAAGGGAAAAAGAAGAGAGTTTTTTTTTCGGGCCATCTCAGCTCATCGTCAGGAAGACAGGGTTTGACCAACTTGACATTGCATTGGCCTCCCATAATAAAATAAGCATATTATTCCTTTTCTTCTTCTGCCAAACCCATATTATATATTATTACCTTTATTCCACAAGAGTACAATTGGAGACCTAAAGATTGAGGCTCGACCAGGGCGAGAGAGTAACAAGTGACAGAGAGGATTCGGTTGATTTCTATCCTTGCCCGTCGTCCGTAGTGTCCCTATCAATGTGTATGGTTCCATGAAATGTGGAAAAAGCGTGTGGAGATGAGGAGGACGAGAGACGTACGTTTTTGTTGCAGTTATATGTGTTGCTGAGCCTGTTTCACGTTTGTATTGTCATAAAAGCGTAAAAATGAATGACAGATTAAATGCACATTTCTTCCCTTGTAAAACATAATATGATGTTGCTGCAGCTATTCAACGAGAATGAGTGAAGGAATAGAGGAGAGGATGAAAAAAATGTCAATCATTTTTACCGACTTTTATATTGTGCCACATGACAAGTGTCATGCAAGAATATGATATACCCATATATATTTTTTTTATGAATTTCCACCATTTCACTCTCAAGTGTCAACGAATGATGCGGAACATATTGCTGTGAAAATAAGAGACAAGAAGACAACGGGAACGAGGCTGTGATGCGGCAATTGTTGTATCTTTTTGAGATGATTTTGAATGAGAATGAAATACCTTTTTTTGTGTGAAGAGCGACAACTTTTCTTTAAAATACCTGCCTAAAATGACGAATTTTTAAAGGGTGTGTGTGTAACAGGTGAATTGATGTATTCTTGAGCTCTTTTATCATCATCAGGATGATCTATGTAGTGGATTTAAACTTGATGCAAATAATTTTATGCTAGAGATTTTAGAGATGCTTATTTTTAAAAAAAAAAGTTTCAGTACGAACCAGGCACATTAAAAACTTCAGTGTGATGAATGTTGTTTTTATTATTGTTCTTAATAAAATTACGGTACTCTTTTGAAATTTAAATAGGACATATTTATAATAATACTAATAATTCACATTCATACAACTTTCTATTTTTACAGTGTTGTAATTCTTAGCAAGTATGCATAGATGTAACAATATCGCGGATGATGACGATGATGGAGGGGATCAATAATATGTCGCGGTGATATATATATATTGAATATCTGTGTGTGAATAGTATTACTGTGTTTTATTTTTTGTAGAGTTGTCTCTGTGTGTACGGTATAATGTATGTGTGCGTGTGACCACATCTGTCTGTTAGATATATTTTATACATACATAATATATATATATTATATATCATCGTATGTATTTCTATACTGGCAAAGTAAAAAGTAAATATAACATACACACATACACCCTAGCTCTATATAATTTAAGTCACAATGACAATTATAATAATATTACCAACAATTTTACACTAAAAGTCATATCATTTACGCTAATAATGGTCAAGTTGATTCTTCTCGTTAGAATTTGGTGAGTGTCTGAGTAAATGTGGGATTGACAAGGATAGGGGTTTAGTTTGCGTTTGCACATGTGGAGATGATGGTTTTTTGATGACATATATTTATATAGTAGAGTCTCACATTGGACACAACTTAGTTAGTTGTCCCCCAGAATCTTGTGAAATTTAGAAACGACAAATTATTATCAGCTTCCACTCAAAAAGAAAATTATTTGCATGCCTGCACTACACACTACAAAATGTTCCTCCCTTATTTATTGTTTTCTTCCCTTGTGATTGTGACAAAGTTGGGATTGGGAGAGTTGGAAAGAGGACTGCAACTAATGCATTGTTTATCAGACATGAGTGCACCACACAGTTGACTTGACGCTCGTTTTTCTAACCACTGATCATCATGATGAAATGGCAAGACGACAACATAAATTTTTTCGACATCGTCAAGGGCCCCAAGCATTTGTGCAAGTGAGCAACAATGCCTTTTTTGACGTGCACATACACACACACACTCATATTATATCGGAGCGTAGTTTGATGAACGATGCGATTGGTACAAAACATTCGTGATGTTTACTTTTTTTCTATCTCGCCTTCTCTTCGTCGTCATCTTCATCCCTATTCTCATTCCTTCCTCGCGTTCTTCGTATTTGCTGTTGAAGATATGTGTTGGATCTTCTTGAGACAGATATATGGTGCGATATAGCACAAGTGGGAGGGGTTCAACAATACTTGTCATCTCCCTCAAAAAAAGAGAAGTTAGTGTGATGAAGAAGTTTTCCACTTTGTTTTAACATGATATAGTGGTCTGGTTTCGTTTTGTATATCGTTCTTGGTGCTGGTGGTCTGGATGGCAATGTAGAATAAGAATTAAGTACTATGGGTTTACACGGGGCTAGCTTTGGTTTTTGATTCTCTTCATATCATTCACAAGTATCTGGGTATATATTTGCATAATATTCATATTCTTATAGAGCTCGTTTCAATGTGAATTTCTCTGTGTTATGCGTCATTGCGAACATTGGCTTGTTTTGGTTTACATTAGATCGTGCTTGAATGTTGAATACAAAAAATTTCGATTTCTGCGGATTCACAAAGACACAAAAAAATCATGTGTGTTCGCACGCACACTTATTTTTCTTCCTCGTGTGGTTATTTTTATTTAAGTACGTCAATACACAATGTTTGACGAGGGATGAACAGGACATTCACAGAGATGCACCACGCATGATGATATTCATAAAGGTATTAAGGTAGAATGGTTTTACAAGTAGAAACTTTCACAATGTACACACTAGAATAAAACACGATTGCATACAAGTTTTTGTCCATTTACAAAAAAGGGGCTCCTTCACTCCACTCTCCATTGTTTCTAGCTCTGTACAAGGTTAACCAACGCGTGTGTCACTTACATTTAAATAGACTTTTCACTCCCACACCATTCAAAACATGTACATGAACTTATTATGTGTATGTAAATATACCGATTTTGTTTTGAAAAGAACGTTTCATTTAAGGTAAAATTAGATGGTCACCAAGTTGCAGATTTCGAGAGATTTTTTAAATTACATTATAGCAGCGTGTTGTGCTGATTATGATGAATATAATGATTTGACATTTCGCTGAAAGAAGGTAGAGTAACTGGACACTAGAACAGATCAGATGACTCAGGCCAGGCTGGAGGGCAGACACCCATTTTTACCTTATTTCCAGGTGGCATATAGTCTGGACTCGACCTCGGCTGGTTCATCATTTCACCTTGACTCATAAAACCTCCTGGAGGTCCTCCAGGATTTGGTGGTCCTTGTCCATCATTCGGAGGGAGTCCACCTGGTCCACCAGGAAATTCTCCCATACCCCCGGGTTGATCCATTGGGCCAGGAACTAGAAATGGTTCATAAAAAATAATAGCCACAATAAATTCCCTGATCTAAAGCAATCGATGGTTCAAAAATGACATTGAAATACTGAATCCTCTTCTTTCTTTTCTCTCTCTCCCCCTTTCTACATATAACATTTAGCTAGGTATAATTAAATCTAAAGTATGTATATATAATAATATGTATTTAAATTGAAAATATTCATGAACACATACTGTAAGGTTTACCTGCAGCAGGTGGGAAGTGTGGCTGTTGACCAGGGAAAAAGTCATGAAAACCTTGTCCTGGTCCTCCACCAGGTCCATAAGGAAAATCTGAGAATTTAGCATCTGGGAAATAAGGAAACGTAGGGTTGGGACCATCATCCATACCAGAGTTTATATTCATAGGAAATCCACGCATTTTTCGGGATGAACCAAAAAATGGACCGCGGCCCATTGATGTCAGTTGCTTGAGTCTTCTCTCTTTACTTCTCTTATTTTGAAACCACACCTACGGAAATTTACCAAGAAAAAAAGGGTCTAAATTAGAAACATTGACATGCCAACTATCTTCTGATGAACATATTTCTGTATGTTACGTTAACATACACCTTCGTAACATACACACCGCTCCAAAATGCCAAGCAGTCTCTTTCAGCGGTTTCGTGCATGCCGCAGCTATTCTTTTAAACGTTTGACAACCTTACATTACGCTCGTGACTCTTCAAAAATATTGGGAGATATGATGAGAATCAAGTGGTATCACGCTACATTTTAAGAATACTTATGTATTTTTATGATGAGTAAAAATGCGGTAGAAGTCACAAGGAAAAACGTAATCACATATATAAGTATATATATCCATCTGCAAAAACTTCTCAAGCATTTCTGAATTTTACATGAAAACGCTATTTTTATTTCACATGCCATATCCTTAAAACACTTTCAGACAATTTTGAAATAGATCCTTTTGATATTTTGGAGTACGATGTGATATTTATGTTCAAGTGGCTGTTTGGCAAGAGTGTGCAGCCAACGCAAATGATTATAAGAGAATATGAAGATGAAGAAGGTAATGAAGCAATACCTGTATGACTCTCATGGGGAGCCCGGTTTCTTTGGCAAGTTGTTCTCGGATATGTCTAGTAGGCTTGGGGGTTTGTGAGAATGCCGTTTTGAGTATTTCCAGCTGTTTGGCTTTGATGGTGGTACGAGGTCCTCTTCTTTTCGATCCCACCGACGAATCCTCCGGGGACTTGTTTTCCGCGCCTGGATCCCTCGATTCACCATCTGCGTCCATCGAACCCTGCGTAGAGACAAACACCTTGTTTTAACTGTTTCATGTAGCCGAACAACTGAGAACAGCGAGCAAGAGAATGGAGATGTACATCCTACATTATATTAAGTATATTCTTATACCCATTATATTGTACTCCACTTCCAATAAAAACTACAATTCGACGGATTTCCAGCAAAGAAAAAAGGGGAAAACACTCAAAAGAAATCTCAACATGTGTCTTGAAGCGCATTATAAAAGAGACACGCGCCTCTTAATTCAAGCTCAACAACTGCTATCACTTTTTTTCCTCCTCCTGAGTCTATTCCCAAACTTTACCTTTACAAAATTCAAAATTCTCACTTATCCACAATAAACCCAGTGTAGTATAATGCAGTGGATACCGTCTCCAACTTTCTAATTCCAAAGTATACTACTGTATACATATTTATTGTGTGAGAGATATATCTATAGTTTAAGTTTACATTGTCGATATGGAGTAAGCAAAGAACATAAAAAACTTTTTACATTCACCGTTTTCCTCACTTTCTTCTTCAACAAGGAGGACTAAAGAGAAGGGGTTTCGCACTCTACGGAACACTTGCATTTATTGCAGCGGCAGTAGCCATAATATGGATTCATGGTCAAAGAATCCATATTAAAGCAAGAACTTTCTCAGCTCTCCCTCCCTCTTTCTCTTCCGATAACTTAACTCAAGTGAGCCGAGCTGAAGGGCTAGAGGGAGAGAAGCATAGACACAACTAACGTACTACTTTCAACCTACGCTACTATAAATGCCAAGAAGCTGTACAATAAAATGGGATTTGAAGTAAAGTGAAAATACGTCTTTTGTTCAGTAAAGAGCAAGCATCTTTTCTACCTATTTATAACTGGTGCTCATCTGTTTGTAGAGTGTAGATGTTTCATCGTAATATGTATAAATAAAGATAGAGAGAAGGTTTCTTTTCAAGTGAATCAACTCAAAATATGTACATACCTCAGACTCATTTCCATTGTCTTTCTCTGGATTACTATTATCACCAGATGAGGTTATGGGTGTTCGCACATCGGTATCACCAATTGGTGGGAGTCCTTTGGTCGGTGTCACCATGCCCGGTAGTGACGTGCTACCTGGACTCAAGCTGGGATGATGGTGGTGGTGATGACTGAGTCCGGCATCCAACAGATCGTCATCGTCATCTTCCTCGTCGTTTGAAAATAGGGAGTCTGGAAATGAATTCAAAATAATGTTACGTCAGTTACTCTCTCTGGATACTACAAACAAGCTGGTTATATACATTATGATGATGATGATTCGGTATGACGCTGTCTGTGGTAAATGGATAAAATGAAGCACGTAGCTCATGACATGTAAATGACATATGGATGTTTGCATGACTACTACTATAATTTTCATATTAAACCATGAAGAAACAAATACTTGTCTACTTGTCTCGTAGCCCCTTTGTTTTTCAAATGGTATAAGTATATACGTACTTACGCAATCTGCAAAGGCCTACGGGAAGAAACATACCCGTCAAAATAACTTTGGAATGGAATGTGAAGGTAAAGGAATGAAAACAAATAACCTTTGTAAAGCGAAAACAATCAGTTCATTTCAAGTCTTGGCTCAACTGTGTACAAATCATAAACATTATAAACTTTGAAAATTTAAAGATTGCAACTTAGGTTAACGTTTTTTCCTGGATAATAAAAAGGAGAAGAGAATTTGAAATGATATGTTGATAATGAGATAAGCAGTGAAATGTATAATAATATAGCATTCAGGGTTTCAACGGTCTGCTTTAAGTCACTTGTCAATCTTATCATCTCGCGTTACCCTGGGCTGAAATCGTACACATTTTTGTTTCTCCACTTCAAAAATAAAGTCACACATTTTGTTGAGGGCTTAAAACAAACCAAACCAGATAAAAGCCGGTAAGAGATATAAGTACACAGATAGAGAGAGAGAGAGAGAGCTTTAACAAGGCAGAGAAAAATGTCTGTTTCGTTTGCATTTAATCCGATTTTGTGGGATCTCTTTCCCATCTGATGGGATTGATATGGTTTGTGAATTGAAGGGATCAAAAGCACAAGGCACACACACACACACAAATGGAAATATTACAACCAAACCAAAGCCAATAATAAATTTATAATAAGTATCATATCTCCACAAAGATGTATGCTATTAATATTCTCTATGTATTACCAAACATACGTATGTGAAACTCAAAGGCAAAAAAAAATATTTTTAAAAGTGAGCTACTGCCGGATACACCATTGTGGAGGAGATGAGCGTGTGAGTGAGTTGTAAAAAGTATGAATTCCATCTTTTTGTTATCTATTCACGTTCCTATGATTTGATAATATGGAGCTGAATCTATATTAATGGCAAACTTATATAAAAACAGGGGAGAAACGTTCTGATGCAAGTCAGTTCCACAACCAGTCCGAATTGTATGGTGCACTTGATGTTGTTGTCTGTTTTTACTTTCAAGGGTTTTTTTTATCAAAGGCATTTTGAAAAGCGTCTTCAGCTTCCCATTTTTCAATTTTTACAAATTTAGCTTAAAAAATAGAAAAGGGCGAATGGTGGCTGTGGTTGCATGCCTCCCATTATACATTCATGTATTCCGGTATACAAAAATATATGAATATGGATTGTAAACCTCTCCTTTTAAAATCTATAACTTGAGCCATTATTATATTCCCTAAAAAAACTTCTTCCTCCCAGCTCAATCCAACATGATCCTCCTGCCCTTGCGTATACTTATGCAAGATCATATTTATCCGAAAGTATAAGCGTGGCTGGGTGACTAGACTGGAATCTCCCGTTTGCAGTAGGTTGGGTGCCGAATGTATTGTGCACCCTCTCTCTCTCTCAACTTCATATCCATATCTACTTAAATACTTATATGCATTGCTCACGTCTCAACCAAAGTGTGTGACACGAGTAGTAAAACGGAAATGAAAACAAAGAGGGAAAAAAGGGTAACTTGATAAAAGGGCATTGTGATTTCCATGACTTCAATCCAAAATACAAGTTTGGCTTATTGCAAATAAAAATAACTGGTAGACATACATATTTATTTTGTATGGTGGGCTGGTTGTGGTGGTGTGTGATAGCATTGTACGTTATTGTGTGTACTTATTTTTATAATCCAAAACCTTGTCGCATTGAGAGTACAACATGATCCACACCAAATAGAAAGAAAAACAAGGATGATGATGATGATGATACTGCAGACAAACGTCACCTTTTCACTCATCTTCAGCCAGTTTTAACTTTTGAGCTCGGAGCTCTAAACCACTATCAACTATGCTACTGCTGCTGGAAGGGATTAATCTCTCTCCTCTCTCTCTCTCTCTCTCAGCAATCAAAATATAACTAGCTATTAATAATAGAAAAGCGACCATAAGGAAAAATGTGGATAAAATTTTTTCAAGGTTTTAAACCAGCCAGCCATCATCCTATCCGGAATTCAAAAGACAACTGCTATGTCAGTTGATACGCACATGCATTCTGATCAATAATGTTTTAAAAACCACACCACGCCACACACATAACCAAAAAGTTAAATCTTTAGCACAGATGATCTCACGTCCAACGTCATTCATTCATCCTTCACAGTGTCACTGACTGGATAATCTGTTGGCTCAACAACTTTGTCATGAAATGCTGGAAGGATATGGACATAAGTTCCTTGTTGTATAAACATCTATCACTAGATTATTATTACATTACAAAGTTTTGATATATAAAAGTTGAAATTTTCTTCCTACAAAGAATTTGACTAGGTATTAGAAGAGTATAAAAATGTTATATCATCTAGAATTATGATGACATAACTTGAAAAAGTTTTTCTGGAAGCTGAATCAACAAGGAGGATTTTATATAAGCATATAAAAAGTGTGTGATGGGGATATCCAGTAAATGATGAGATTTGATGCGAGTGATGCTATGTTGTATAATATATGATCCTAAAATTATATTTATATGCTGTTTATAACGGCATTGTAGAAAACAAAAGAGAAATGGGAACTTGTAGCCCACACAACTTTATTTTCATTTTACCTTGTTTGGCTTGAATGTAGTCATCTTTGCAGATAAATTTGCTGTCGTCAAGTACATACAGCTCTTCTCCCGTTGACAACTGTCTCCTGCAAATGGTGCACGTGAAGCATGTGAGGTGAAATACTTTATCACGGGCTTTGCGGACCATGTCCTGTGGTGAAATCCCTTGAGCACATCCTGAACATTTTGTGCCGTACCGTCTGCAAAAACAAAAGCACAAACATGCATAAGTTTATATGTATACAACAACTTGAAGAGAAAATCGGCAAGAGAGAGAGAGATAGATAATGTCCTCTCGAATAGCATTCCACTCAGGAACTCTCGATGTAAAACAGGGAACATCACATTGTTTTCATTCATTCATTCACTTACTCACTCATCTCATTCTCATCGATCAAAAACTTGAAACAATACGCTCCACTGCTGTTATACTTAACAAAATATAATGAAATGTAGTGGACTTTTTTCTTCACCGCGAATCCTACATAATATGTGGCATGTCATCAGGTCACCACATATTACAATGGTATCGCACCGTAGTGCTAGGCCCATTTATCATGTTTTCATAAACAGAACAAGGCAAATGTCACTATCAAGAGAAATATGTATGTGGAAGAGTTCTCATTTGCATTTGCTCAGGGACAGATTTTTGTTCTTTTGCCAATGACTCGCATATTATCCTCATGTAGATTTTGTCTTCATTCACGTTTTCTCTGTTTCAGCTCTAAATCCTAATGTACATGCCCAATCTCTACGTAAGAAAGACCTTCTGCTCCCCACCTAACGTAATTTATCAGCCTTGCTGAAGAATATCAAAGATGTACTCCCTAAAGATATATGATACTACACGTACCTTAAATAATAAATAAATGGTAACATTTAGCAATGATTTCTACCCAACTTCATCTCAAGAAATTGTAAAATTTAATAGTTAAGCTTGTTGTACAACTCATTTAGCATTTATGCCAAATATGCGAATTAAGAATTATGTCCATAGTAATAAAAAAATCCGAAGAGCTCCATTAAATGCACCAAGTGTTTGCTGTAACGTCTTGTGTTACTCACTTAAGCATTAAACTTGGGGATTAGAACTTCAACCTTGAGCGTTGTCTAATCCGCCACCTTCATTACATTGCACGAGTGTGGTTGCAACCAGTCTGCTCTAGAAATGGTGACGTCTTTTTCCTTAATGTCACCAAATTTAGCACATACATATGCATGTTGAAATGTATGAATGGGCAAAAAGAACATCCAGAAACTAAATGAAACGATTGAGTATGAAATTTACGAAGTAATATGATATGTTTAAATCCATTTAAAGAAAACGTAAGCACATATAACATAACATAACTATAACATATCATCTTTACCGGTGATTGAAAGTGAAATAAAAGAAATTAACCTTCAGTCCCCTAGCGTAGTTTTGACTTATACTTGTATTGTATGCAAATCTTACATTTCTCCTCATTTGTTTTATGATTCTGTTTTTTAACTTCGTGTCGTTCAGCAAGGAGAAAAAATATGTACAATAAGAGCAGTAATCATCAATTTTGAAGGATGCCTATCAAAATAAAACCATATTTGCATTTCATTACGCAATGATTCCAAATAAATCATGTAGATAAAGTACTTTTTTTATTTGCTACTCTTTGCTCTAAACACTTACTTCATTCTTACAAGTTATATCCCTTAATTTCACGAAATCAAGCTCGGAAGTTTTTTTCCTTCTCTTTCCCATATAAACGTCTACTCCTCCTAATCTATAAAATTTGACGTTTTCTTCTCGATTGCAATTAGTGCAAATTGCACCTGAAGATTTTTTCCTCAATCTTCTCCTCATGTTTGTTACTCCCGTCAAATAAACTAACGCCAATACACTATAAAAATGGAGAAGAACGTAAATAAAATACGGGAGGGGGTGTATATATATTCACCTTGATGTAATCTTATCTCTATTCACTTACCTTACATACTTCTCCACTCTTTATGACTATTTTTTTACAACATTCCTCCCCACACACATAATGTGCATATAAATTAGAGACAGCGTAATATGCATTGTTTTTATATTTATCCTTTTAATTAACATCAAAAATCATGGCGAAACGCAGTGAATCAAGTATATGGTGGCATTATAAGTGAAACCGTGAAGTCCGAATGCTCACCACTATTGAATATTATAACTGAATATTATTATTGACTGATGAATAACCTAGGTACACCTGCCATTTATTATTATTAGATGCTAAATTTAAAATACTGTGAGTAATCCTGAAGTCTTAAAAGGGGAGTTGGAAAGCAGCCTTTACTAATTAATTCTAAAATCAGCTCATTTTACTCCGCCCGACTTTGCATTCTGTAGAATAAAAAAGCTATAATAATTTCCATTTTCCATTATAAATTACAATTCACAATATTATCGTTGATCGTATTAAAACCGTTTCTATTTTACAGTTAGATCTTCACCTCGCTTATCCATTTTTGCTTTATATAGGTATACAATATATGTATCCATTTTCATTGAGTTATTCATTATTCACATTTCTCATCGGTACTAAACGCATAGGTATATATAGCATGACTTATTTGGAATATCCTATTTTATTGGAATGCGATTAGAAATGAATCGGTAAAAAATGCTAATGGGGTACATAATCGCAATTGTCTTTATATCGCATCAATAGCAGTTGATCATATCACATCACTTCAACATCATCATCCTCAATGCTTGAGGCAAAGGCGGAATTCAGAGGGTGGTGGTACAACAATGAACAACCACCAAACGGAGTGGGTTCATTAGCTTCTACTTTGCTACACACATACACGTTTTTTCAAATATATTACTTGAGATAACCAGCAATAATTCAATTGTAAAAGACAAGTAATTCGATATTTTTTATGAGAGAGCTCGAGAGTCTGTGTATATGTGTATGTAAGTTGATATTGTGGAAGAAAAACAATCAAGCATTTATGATGAAATAAATCATTTCCAAATTTTCTGTTTGGATAGAAAATAATACATATCTCCCTTTTAAGTAGTAAAATTATACGATATTTTTTAAAAATTAGCGGCACAGTCAAAAATTAGTGGGTAGGTTCTCTTCTGTTTACATACCGGCCACTTGTAAACGACTGCTTTGTAAGAAACAATCATTGAGACCCGCCAACGCAAAAGATTCGTAAAGACAAAACGAATCAACTGTTTTACGTTCCTTTACGATTTGCAACAGTGCGACCCAACTTCATTTCGTATTCTACACAACTGCCAACATTTGATCCCCTTGATGCTACTTTAGGTAAAACATAAGGAATGCTTGAAGTAAAGTTTCCATCCAAAAATTCGACAATTTTACAAGAACTTGAGAACTCTTTCATCCTTCCTGGTTTCTGGAAGTGAAACTCTTGAATATCAAGGTATTCAGTAAAACTCACAAGGGAACGATTTCAATGAACTTTGTGAATGCTACCTGGAATCTCTTATTTTTAGTACAAAATACGCGGAACGTGTCCACATTATTCTAGCCACGTTTCACTAAATGAAGTACCTATTTATTTAGTAGCTTCAACCATTTCACTTGGTTTAAAAGCATCTTGTAATTTTTAAATTAGACAAAGTGTAGGTAATCGAATTAGGAGTTAATGCGAGTGACTTTTCTCCATTTCACATTCACTGGATTTCAGGCAAGAACTACTTATCATCAAGAAACTCAAGCATAGTTACTAATTGTTTCTTTACTGTTGATGTCTTCAAAGAATAATGATTGATTAGAAAAATGCATACTTTTCAAGTCCACCACACACAATATGTTTTTAAAAAATTATCCAAATTACTCATAATTTTTTTAATGCTGAACATTGTACTTTTTTTTATATAAAATGGACATTCACGGCAGAAGCCAAGCCACTAGCCACTGTGTATCATCATCACCAGAAGTTATTCACCGCTTTGTAATCAGAGTGGCTGGAGGGTATTATTATTTACTAACAATAACAACTCCTTTCACATTTATAAACCATTCTTCTAAACACAAAACGGAAGAAAAAGGGGGTTTGTTGTGTAACACTAATTTTTGATGTTGGCTACAACATGTTTATACCTTCATTTCAATACATATGTATACTTATATTTTCTTCTTTTTTTGATAGCCAGTGTTGAAAAGAAAGAGCCACCTTTTTGGATAATAACAATAATTTTGTAATGAAGATCTTTTCCCTAAAGAAAGAAACCCATTCCATTCCCACCCTATCCAATCCCAAAAGACACACCTGACAATTTACTCTGTTCCTTTGGTACTTACATTATCCACATCATCCTCCATCTCATTTTTTTTACTCTTCTTCGCCACTGCCCATCTCACATCACTGTTATTATTATTGCCTATTATAACCACCGTCCTCATCTCCACATTGTGATTAATCATGTTCCGACATTGAGTTGGAATGGAAGCCGTATCCGCATTAAAAGTTGACGCGTATGTTTTGCAAAATAAAATTGTACTCATTTTTCAAGAATGATGAATTCATAATCAGCCAAAACGAATTGAAAAAAAATGTGAAACTTTGGTATGCATATATGGGAATACTTGCATATTATTATTATATATTGAAATTTGAAATTACTTCAAACAAACCCTATTATTCAAGATGAGTAGAGGAGAAAATAACATGATCAAAACTGTTATTATTGCTTCCTTGTGTGCTACCAGCCAACCCATCATCATTATCTTATCATATCATTAAACAATCAGTGGCAGCGCAGTGGAGGTGCTATCCCCTTCCGTCCACTATTGTTGACCGTTACACAGGACGGAGGGACAAGTGAGAGAGTGAGTAAACATGAGAACCAATTTGTAGCAATTGCAAAGAGCTACGTATACATAAAAAAAATATCTTCATTCATGTCCTCATCTTGAAGAAGAGCATGAGTTGGCTATAGCAACTTAGACACCAAGCTAGGATAACTTAACTTTTTTTGGGGGAGAAAATTCAACAATTTTTCTTGAATCCAGTTTTCTAGTACTAATTATCTGTATCTATATTGGCAATTATCATCGTCAGCTTTAATTAGCCGTGGTAATGATAATGGTTAATTACAGTACATAATATGAAACCAAGGCTGGATTTTCCATCTTCTCCTATTTAAAAAAACTGACTGTAGCGATAGGATCCAGATAGAGCCCCTCATAAAAATCTTTCAGCCGTTCATCTCGTCAACAATTAAATAATATATATGAGAAAGACCATAATACACAGAAAACTTTTCAGACTTCCTTCCATTTCCACTTTTACATACTTCTACGTTTTTTTTGGGGGAAGTACAGTGTGAACAAACAATTCAAAGTATGAGCACATTACATTTTATTTATGAATGTGTAGAACTTGATTTTCTATCTCACTCGTTGATAAAAGGAGAGGAGCAAATAATCGCAAAAAAAAGTGGGGGAAGTATTGAGATAAGTGCACTAATAAGAAAGATGGGTAATTTGTCAGTAGAAAAGAATAAAGTCACGTTTTCTCCACAAAATGCGTATAAAAAAGGAGAATAATCCGGCGAGAAGTAAAAATTATAGGCTTGCCCACAAAGAAGAAAGAGGATGATGATAAAGCCTTATGTTTCAAAATGAAGGGTCGATACCAAAAAATTACCTGCCTTGTAATTATAGTTTCACCATCTATCCACATTCTAATGTAATGTGCTTACTTACTCCTTTTTCCTCTTGAGCTTTTGCTTCAATTCAGAATTGAGAGCATATGTCCACTACAAATATAATAAATGCAGGGCAACATAATGTAACATCAGGTCAGGAGAAGAGGAGTGAGCACAAGTTTTTTTTGAATGTTCATGGTGGTTCTTAATATATTTTGTCGGAAGGAACAGGTAAAAATAAGCATGTATCACAAATGGTGATTATGATGATGATATGAGGATGCACTCGTTCACTCCTTCTTTCTTACTATATTATATGCTATACTTATATATAAATTTTTATAGATACACACACATGACTACCTACTTCATATAAATTATCAACATTTTTCTCCACACTAAAAAGCTACCAACAACTAAGTAGCTGAAAGCAGTAGCACCACTTGAGTACAATATTAGCCATATCTATGTACATTTATTCACCCATCCGTATGTCCACTACTTGGTTGGTCACTCACTCAATTTTTTTTCTCAGTATCTCTCTTCAAAAGCTCAAGAGAATTGAGCCCAAAAGCCAGTTTCTTTTGCCACTTATCTCAACCGGATTTTGTAAATAAATAATAATAACAATATTACATTTACATTCCCATCCATCTTACATCATACATTAATATCCTCTATCTTTTACCCTTCTCTCTCTCTCTCTCTGGTTTATAATGGAAAAAGCAATTTTTATTCTATTGTAGTTAGTTGTTTCTTTCTATTTCTATTTTCTTTTTCAAAGAGGTAGTACACAAGTATCTCCGCCAAAAAATTAGCAAAAAGAGTAAATGTGCATGTGTGTTTGTGTGTGGAAACAAGTCTAATTTTTATCAGAAAAATGGACAATTTTATAAAACTTTTTTTTTTGTAATTTGAAATAAAAAAAAGTAAATTACAAGAAAAAACACTTGATGAGTTTGATGTAGTAATTTGTTCAAAGTGATGTTAGCTTTTATTAAGATTTTTATATATATAATATGTGTTTTTTTCTTGTCTTCCCTCAGTGTTTGGCGTGAACGGATATGGCAAGTCTTAATTTGTTATTGTTGCTATTATTATGTATTACATTATTTACTTGAAGGAGCAATAATGCAACAAAGAAAGACGCGTAATAATAAGCTATAACAATTTTTCTCTTACTGTTATTTTATAACAAGTTGCAAAGGTGGATAGCATCATCATTATTTTTTTATTAGTACACGGAATGCATTAAGAAATTTGCAGTGATTACATGATGATATCTAAATCAGAAAATGTAGAGAGGTTCTCTTCTCTTTTCTCTCTCTTACCCTGTTACTTTATCTATCTTCCCATTTTACAATAGGGAGCTAAAAAAAAGCGAGTTGCAAAAGAGCGGATAATAATCATCATCTTGTAAAATTGATGTTTGTAACACTCTCTCACTTTGGCCTTTAGATTGTCAAGTAAGCAGTGACGTGAGTAATTATCTGCAGTTCATCTCATTGAAACAGGTGGATTGATGCACACAGTAGCAGTGCAATTTACAATTTTGAAATTAGTCATTTGTCCGGCCAACTCAAATCTTCCTCATTGATCATGCGTCAAGTCATCAAAAAGCCCCACCACATCCACTCTATCTCCATCCTTCCATTCTATATTATGCTTGCTTATAAACATTACACTTGGCTACAGCTACTGCACCTTGTTCCCTAGAATACACATAGTCATCATAAATCTGATGATGATATATCACCAGGGCTGACTGATTGTGAGGGAATAAGATAGGAATGAATGGTTGCTGTCGACAAATCACAATAGCAAATCATATTCAGTGGACAGGAGAGACGTTTCTCTCTTTAATAGCGGAATAACATGTAGTCATACCTACTCTTCTCATCTACTTATATTGCATCTTTGCTACCACTCACTCTCTGATTTTCAGTGCTACTTATAGACACTTCACCACTTACTTCTACTTTTCATTTTCAACAAGGGAATAATAATACATGAATAAATCCACGCGTATTGTTTATATCTACTGTGCTGTCTATCTACTTTTAAGGCCTTGATTTCGGTCATGGCACCTGAGTCTTGACTATTGCGTTTTACGCAAATGAAAACTTCTTCCTAAAACAGTCCTCTCATCTTTTGAAAACTTTTTAAGTTGTCTTGTTGTCCTAAGGTTTCCCTTTCCCTTCTCAGCCGAGTAATGCTATAGTTATTCAGCTTCAAAGTGAGTTCAAATATGCATGAATGCAAGCCACAAAATGCCTTTCCAACTTCAAACTTTTCACAATGATAAAAAATGTTATGACGACGAAGAAGACTACACACTATGCAGCTTCTGGTTCGCCTCTTATTATTTTATCGATTAAATTACAACTGCGACGTTTTACTTTTCCTACTGCATCAGCATCTTTCCTCCTCAGTCTTCTGCTCCTGACATTATTCTTAAGGCCGAGACTTTTACATGTTTTTGCTTACCAAAGCTAGTTTCCGTCTTCCCTCTTCTCTAATCTTCTATTGAGCCTCAAGTGACTGAGAGCAAGAAAATGTGTATACATAGTAGGCCAAAATTTTGTATGAAACTCGGTGTGTATCCAAAAACTGAATTGTCCTATCAAAAAGTAGGTAAGCAAGAAAGAATGTGAAGGAGAATAAAATCCATCCATTCATTTGCGTTATTATTATTATTGGTATATATAACTTTGCTTTGGCTAACGTTTTTACGTTGCGTTACATTACATTACGTTATATATTTTCCTACTCGGTCTCCCCAACAGAACAAACTTCTTGTTGAGTTTGTTACTGCTTCGATCCCACAAACCAAACAGGGACTATGTTATGTGATGTTAGTGGCTACTGCCTTCACTCATATATATACATAATAATATATATACTCTATGGTCACTATATAACATATCATATCAGGATAAAATATCTACCTCAAGAAACTCACAATCAGCGAGCTCAGCATTGGGTTATTTTGTGCAGAGTAGTACAGACACAAAAGTTGTAAAGTTGGTAAAATATTTTAAGAGTTCGTGCAACAGAGCAAAAGAGCAGATGCCATTATTTTTACTAACCGGGCCGACGGCTGAGAGCCAAACGTAGACACATTGCGTACAACTAGATTATATTTGTATTACTATTATGTATGAAACATCAAAAAAAAACCTTTATAATTCTAAGGTAGATAGGTAGTAGACAGGCACATAGACACAACAGAAGAAAAAAAAAGGCAACCAGTAGTCAAATAGGTATATTACATGTAACAACACCAATAATGGAAAATATTTAGCATGAATCATGAGATCTTCAGGAGGATATTATGTTTATAGTGCTATTCTCTCTGGCTGCCAGTCACCTTGCATTGATTAGCAAAGCATAGCATATGAAAATGTAAATTTTAATAATAATAACATAGATATATATATATATATATGAGCACACAATCACTATAAAAAGTGAGGTATGTGGAGATAATAAAGACAATCAGGCAGCTTCTGTTCTTCACGTTTTCTTTCAGTTTGATATTGTTGTTGCTTCAAAGAATCCCTCGAACATGAATTGCTTAGTTCATACAAGCACTGATCCTTGTGTATGTACAAGTACAACACGAAAAAATTTAAGTGTATCATCATCATCATTATGGTTATTATGATCATCATCATCATCCTCACATCGCATCTCCATATCTTTCCATCATTGCCATCATCATCAAATAAAAATGCTTCTAGCTAATAAAAAGAGAGTCCGCTTTAACATTTAATGAAGAAACTAATCGGAATCCCTGAAAATGATAAGGATTCACAAAACGCTATAAAGTGTTCTGCAACTTGAGTATGAGCGAACCGCCTTTTGTTTCCTTGGGTTAACAAAATGGAAACAACTTCAAGCAAAGTTCTACATGTGTAGAAGCTCTACTACTCTAATTCATTAATCAAATTATAGTACCTATCTATATTTTTTATTTGCTTATCTATATTATCTTCATCATAATATTACTTTACTGTTTAGTACTTAAATGTTAAGTTGCTTTTATTTGTTATTGTTTACAATTTACAAGATTTACATTTTGATTTGATGTTATTAGAACCACTTTAACAAATTATTGATTGAGCATGAAGATAAAAAAATATACTTGAGAGCTGAGAAAGGATTGAAAATTGAGTTGGTTGATCTTCTTAAATATATTCCATTTCTTTGATTAGCATGTGTATTTGAGCAATTTATTTTATGCGATATGAAATTGAGATATTTGGGAGGACTAACGATGAAGATCAGTATCATTTTCCTCAAATAAAGTTGACACCCGTGCCACTCTTTTATTTTGACTGTGTACTCAATTTGTAATTTATCGTGTTGTGATAAAAAACAAGTAAGATGATCATGAAGTAGACATACATGTGTGTAGGTAGGTAACTAAGAGCTACCAAGCAACTTTTCCATGGATGATGGAGTGAATTCAAATTAAAGTCATTTTCATTTTAGCTCATCATATTTGTATGCATACTTATTTATGTATGTTGCTAAATTTTTTCGCAATGTAGTCCCAATTCATACACTTTTCTTGCTAGGTTATCGTCTTCTATGATACCACCTCAAAAACATTTTGAGTTTAGTTCTATTCACCATTGCAAACTGGTAGTTTCGAATCAATTTGTTATAATTTAGTTTATTTATAACACACACTTTAAAAATGTGGTTGATAATGTAAGGAAAAAGTTTCATAATTAACAACTTTACAATTATTGTCTATGAGACAAGACAAGTTGAAAAAACAAAAGTTTGTTTGTTTCTTATCCTTCCAGGCAGTAGTTAAATTTACCTAAGCATCCATAAATCATTTCAAGGTAAAAATCACATTTAATCAATGAAACGTAGAGTTATTACGGAAAAATGTCTCATGAAATTACATGTCTATTAAAGTCTTTCATCATAACAGGTAGAAGGTACTTTTTTCCTTTTAAAATAATAGGTTTGCACTTCGTTACATTCTATTTATACCTCGTACTTCACTCACCCTTATCTTATCATTTTCCAACAATTGATAAGCCCTTTCTTTCATGTGTGATTCGCTAATGATAACAAAACTCTCGATTTGAAGCCTGTTTATGTGTTCTTCTCCACTATATTTATAGAAGAAGTGAAGTACCTTCTTCAGAGCACCCATACAAACTCGCAGACCATACTTCCTCAAAAAAAGTAAGTAGCATACACGCATGCATCGTGCAGTAACTTCGTAACACAACAGGAAAGACGTCGTTTCTAAACCTCGTTACTCATCCCTCCGAAATCAGAAAATGAATGATTGTGAATTTATTGCATGAACGTGATTTCAAACTTTGATCCTTTTACAATAATATTCATATTTTCATCCACACTTTTGTATTTTTTTCCTGAGAAATTCCAAACTACAGACGCACACACACACATTATTTTTTCTGTATACTTTTTTGTATACAGCAGCACCGACCTTGTTACTCAACTTCAAAACAGTGCCTCCAGCAAAACAAAAAGATATTGTAAGAAAGTGCAATAATTAAATGAGGCAGTTCCGTCCGTTCCCTTCTTATCCATCTTGAACAGGAGAAAATTACATAGGTAAAGGGCTATCATCATCATATCAAGCTAACGATTATTGAAATCTATTTCTGAATGAATGAACGACTACTCCTCTTGAGATAGAACATGGCATACGCAATGGGATGAGAAAAGGGTCCATAAGCGAAAAAAAATTATACGCATCATAATATCAAGTCACAACAGCGTCTGCCGTTGGCACTACGACGTTCCCCATTTTCGTCTCAATTTCTCCCTATGACGAGAATGAGTTTGCATGAAATCTATTAATATTCTTGTCACAAAATAGTTCCCATCGAGAGAGCCAAGTCCCAAATGTAACCCCATTCCCTTAGTTTCCTAGTCCCAGCCTAATCTCTTGCTTTGTAAGCAGAGGTGGCGAGACTTTTGGGTGTTTGGGAAACAAGTGAATTGCATTAAAAGTCAACCAAATCCGCACCAAGAAAAAAATTGAGTTTGTGCTTACGATTAAAATATTTTTTTTTCTATCCTTCAACAAAATATTATCGAGCTCAGTTGTCTCGTCAAATTTATATCAACTCCAATTTTCCAATACACTTGTCTCCTTTCCTTAGCCTGGATTCTTTCGAGAGTGAGAGGCGCCCGTATGAATCCACTGCGTTTGTTTTTATTCAAAGCATTTTCATACGCTTTAGATGTTAGTAAGGGAAAAAAACACAGAGGCAGTTTAAGCTCAAGTTCCCCGTCATCATCATTATCAACATCATGAGAAACAAGGAGGTGCACTTAAGTGGAGTAATGCAATAATGACCAGTTAACAACATGTAGAGCATAATATTTAAGCGAAGGCTTGCATGTTAGGAATCCATTCTTAACTGGAATAATAACAGCTGTTTTCAGCCTTTTCTTCCCCGTCAAAAGCATACATATTCATTTTTCATCTTCGTTATTACAAAAAATGTATTTATACATATATATATGTATATATATATGAAGCTGTCAATATATGAAAAGTAAATGCTTTACTTGCTTAATAAAACATAATATTTCGTCCAACAACACACGAAACAACCTAACAGTCGTTTTGGACAAGAGGGAGCAGAGGAGAGCAGACTGTTATTGTGGAGAAACAAGAAGTGTGCTAATAATGTTGTATTGAAATATAAACGATGACCGATGATGAGCTATGTTTTCCCCTCTGGCAAATAATAAACGCAACTTCTTGGTTCTCAAGATTTTTCTCCTGTGAGCATTAACAAATGTGCAGATATACGCAAGAGCTAAAGTCGAGCAAAATCCTTAAACATTTCCAATACATGGCAATGCATGTATGTAAATACAATGAGAAAATAAGCAACAGTTAATTCATCTAGTGATTTTTTGAACTGCTTCTTTGCTCCCTACTCTATCATCATCTTTTTCTATCGCTCTCTCTCTCCTCTGGCTACTTCTACATTTACCTACTCTGTCTTTCTTTCTCTCTCTCTCGTTCTACCTGCCCAAAAAGAGATTATTGTATAATTTAAGGAGGAAAACATGTAATTTTCTCAAGAGCCAACGTCTACTTATCGTGTTCCTTGTTCAGCCTCCAAACACACACATGGGCAGACTACTAATTTTAAACGTTCACATTTTACAGGAAAACAAACCTTTACTTAACACTGTTTCCTGACTACCTCCACTGTCCATATTTATTGCATTAATTTTTTTTCCTTCGTCATATTATCGTCATACTTATGTACATATGAATAAATTCAAGACATGCATGCTCATGTTTGCATGTACGCACCTGAAATATATGAGCATTATATCACATCATATCACATATTTTGCTACTGTTCACTATTACATTGTTTGAGAAAACGGGCAAAACCTCCTCTGTTTCAAGAGCGGTCTCATACATTTGAGATATATTCAGCGCTCCAACAGAAGGAAGCTTCCTTCCAGGCAGGCACGTAAAATTGTAAACAATTATCAAGCCAATGCTCCTCCGGTCATGATCATGATCATCGTTATCGGTCTTAGTTGATCCGATTTAATTCGAGTTTGCAACGAGACACGCATTTTATACCTAACTTGATGTATGAAAAATATACAAAATTGAAGTAAGAAGTGGGTTGCAATAGTGAATGCAAAAAAAAATGAATTATGGTTTTCATATAAGCGAATATTGTGTCAAGAGTTGTAATTTGTAATGTATGAAAGAAACCAGAACAAAAAATGCATCCATTTTAGCTGCAGTTTCGCTGTTCAAATTAATAGATCATTTCAGTTAGTTTACACGACTTGACACCTTGTGTTTTAACTCCTCTCAGCAATCCTATCATTATCCAAGAAACCTTGAGGAGGTTCAGTTAAAAAAGGTGGGATGCATGGACTAAACGAGAGGTGGAAGGAAAAGAGGAGAGTACAAAAGGGGAAACAAAAATCAAAGTGACTACGAGAGCTCGTTCAAACACATGAGTACAAGGGAGGCAGGGCCATAATTAAATATTTTACAGTATCTAATTAGTTCTCACTAATAATTAACAAATCAATTAGCACAGCCGCCTCCACCAACCAGGACGCGTCCATCCTGGTAAAAGTGCTACAGTATTCACGCATGCATGCGTCTCCCACTCTCTCAACAAGTCTGTTTGGCACCAGGCAAAGGGAAGCAATGAGAACGAGACTACAAAAAGTTTTGAGTGTGTTGTGTGTGTGTGTGGCAGTAATTTTTGCACTGTCATAGCCATAGTGTACACACACTGTATGCAAACAACATGCATGATTTATGGAACAAAAAGTTCCTTTATGAGAGAGAGAGAGAGTGAGCCAGACTTCTCCTTCTCTCGCTCTTGCAGTGCTTTACTTGTTTTAGCAAAAAGAGATGAAACCGCAGAAAGTGTGCGTCTTTGAAGGAAATATCCTTCCACTGATCTTGCTTCATAAAATAAACTTTGATAAACATCACTGCCACCACTACTCCTGTCGTCGTCGTAAAGCTTTATATACTTTTGCCCACAAAAAAAATTTGAACAAGGCAACTAACCCTACCCTCTCCTTGTTTAAAACAAACAGAATAAAGTAAAGCAAGCAACGGCATTATTCTGACGTATCAATATCAAAAATATAAAACTCTTTGGCCAACTATGAGTACACACAAAAAGCCCCTTGAAAGCCGTCATGTCACGCAATACAAACAGCCTCCAGAAGTTTGGCAAATATTTTGCTGAATAATTTACTACTTTTATGGTAAACCCTCTTGATTACACACACTCATACATCCCACATACGCTCTCTTCACTACACAAGAGTTGGTAGTGTACACTTCTCCTTTTTAGTTTTCATTGATCTTTTCACCAGAGAGAATGGAGTGATTGTGATTGCTCCTGGTGAAATATGTGGTCTTGGTTTTGTTAGCTGACGCAAAAGGAAAGCAGAGCAATGTTGGCTGTTGCTTTTTTCTCGTATATTCAGAGAATATTTCAGAAAACTTTTAAATCAACGTTAGCAAACACTACCCACTCTTTCTAGGGGTTGCGTATAACATCTTAGAACGCAATAAAAATATTTAATTTTTATGGAGTACACCGATCAAATCAAACAATTTGGTACTTAAGGAAATAGCGAATAAAATGAACTTGCTGATATGTTTTTAAAGCTATTTAATGTAAACCCAAGATGAAGGCTAGGAAACGAAACCTAAACACGAGTCAAAGAAAACTGTGTTGACATGACGGACATAATTTAATCAAGTCGGCTTTTTGGTAGGCCACTTGTGGTTTGTAATTTTTATAAAATGTCTGGAGAAACGGATCATCCAAATTCCAAACGAAACGCAATCCTTAATAATATTGAAAGCTTTAAAATGGAAACGGAGGCTAATATAATAATAAAAATTCCTAGCACACGCAAAAAAAATATTTGAAAAAAGGCCTCCGCTAAACATTTGGCTTGTGTAGAATCAGACAGTCGCCCAAGTAGTAAACAAGTAGGAATATATAGGAAGCACACACCCGTGTAATGCAACCATTTCAAATGCTAAAGCTACTTCCACAATATCCACACACTCAGACAATTACTAGTTGAAAACGGGCAACATCCGGTTAGCAAACCAAACACAGCACAACAGTAAAAAAGGTTGAAATTACATGGTAGCCGTAACGGGCTATTAAAACAACATGCATTGTATTGTTTGCTCCTCTCTCTCTCTCTTCTCCATCATAAATTGTTCATTCCCTCTGATCATCATCATCTGCAGTCATCAAAGAAATAAGTGGCTCATGAAACCCAGTCAATATTAGTTCGTGTATGCGTGCAAAGAATACAATTCACAATATACAATGTTTCAAAACCATACGGTCAGAGTTTGAGCAGAGAAATACCAACAGCAGTGTGGGTAAAAGTTTGAGGAGGTAATGGTAGTAATAATGCACTCAGGTGGCAAATTGTATGTAATGTAGTTATAACATCATCATCATCATCCGCCAGGTTCCTACTTTTACCCAAATAAAATAGGTTGATTGATACTTTCATCCTCACTTGCAATGAAATGACGTGATGATGATGCAAGCAAAGATGGAAGTGGATGATCGGATGATGGCAGTAGTAGAGCAGTGGATTTTCTTGCGTGAATGTTTCTGCTAACAAAGCGTTGATATGGAAAACGGCTGTTAACGAGTTTCATTGTATTAAACTACTTTATATTATGTTATATATCGATGTAAGTTTGTAAGTAAGAAAAAAAACTATACATAATAATAAAAGGGAGAGAAACAAAAATTGAAAGCCTATTCCTACTTTTACCCAAATAAAATAGGTTGATTGATACTTTCATCCTCACTTGCAATGAAATGACGTGATGATGATGCAAGCAAAGATGGAAGTGGATGATCGGATGATGGTAGTAGTAGAGCAGTGGATTTTCTTGAATGTTTCTGCTAACAAAGCGTTGATATGGAAAACGGCTGTTAACGAGTTACATTGTATTAAACTACTTTATATTATGTTATATATCGATGTAAGTATGTAAGAAAAAAAACTATACATAATAATAAAAGGGAGAGAAACAAAAATTGAAAGCCTATCATTAAATTATTTATTGAGCTTTGTTGTTAACAAAGAGGAGAAAGAAGGCACACACGCTTCTCTTTACATTACAATTTCCTCTATGGATTTTTCATATGTGGTGGCATTAAAGTTTTCACACGTGTTTCTCTCACTCTCCACTTCGACAATGTATTTTATATATATATATTATATACCCTTTGTACAGGAAGAAGTGGCTAATGATAACAACCATTATATTACAAGAAACAAAATGAAATTGTTATTGCTCCTGTAAGTACTCACTACCTCCCTATATACTCATTTCATTGTCTGGGTTAATATAATTCTATCAAGCACTTTAGTTCTGTTGAGTCTTGGCTATTGATACTTGTATATAAATGTTTGTATTGTAATCTAGCTGGTTTTTATGACTTGGTCAAAAATGTTATTGCTCTTTCTTTATATCTAGTTATTAGCGATGGTGAAGATGTCATTGAAGATGATGAGACACACACGCCATGTCATGTCATAATGTAAAAGTAAATTATAGAATCATCGCTATTCATGACGGTGCTAACATAATATTTGAATACTTTAATCATAGTCGTAGTTCCTAGTGATGAGTTGATAATGGTTTGTTAAACCTATTGTTTGATATCACTATTATTATTATTATTGCTACTCTCTCTCTCAAACAAATGGAGTAAATAGGTGTAGCTATGGGAGATAGCAAGGGCCAGGGCAATCCAGGATTTATACTGATGCTATAAACTAAGGTACTAGCTCACAAAATCCAAACTTTTCATTAAAACAAGTCACAAAACGGTGATAAAAAGGATGCTAGGGAAGTACTACAAAATTTTGGGTTAGTTTTCGTGACACCCTTTCGTGATCACGGTGAGAATGATGTGATACTGATAATGATAATGAACTGATGAGTAGTTTTCGATAAAAAAAACAATGTTTATGCTTGTACACTTTACACCATATGCGTATTATTGTCATCATG